>VNJQ01007112.1:0-40319 GCA_008042515.1 Drosophila truncata | reverse complement strand
TACGTGTGTGTGTCCTTTATGTCATTATATCCTAGAAAACGATATCTATATCCTATAAAACCATCATATATCCCTGTATAGCACACCAAATATGACTATGAATGCTTGTGTGTGTACACTCTTTTCCCTATTTCACGGGATGCGGAGGGAGGCGTGGCAAGCCCATAGCGCACAATTGATCATTTGGATGTGCTCTATAAGTACATGCAATAAAATTGGCAAAAAGTATGCATAAACCCCTTTAAATCAACAAAAGAGTTTTATTATTGAGTGAAAAAAATAAAACTCGTCAATAATGATTATTTTTGAGTTTTATTTTTTTCAATCAATAATAATAATTATTTTTGATTTTTATTTTTTTGCTTAAAAATAATGATTAAATGCAGATTTTTATATTTTTGATCAAAAATAATAATTATTATTGATTTATATAATATTACTCAATTTTAATCATTATTAATGATCAAAAAAATATAAATTAATCTGTAATCATTATCATGTGATTTTTAAAATAAAACTTATAATGATTACGTTCCCTGAAAAAAAGGCTATACAATTTTTTAATTCAATTATTGCATTAAATATAATCATTTAATCGGCTTTTCTGAACTTTTTTTGCAGGTAAGTAAATTGAAATCCCTAACTGCAAGCAGAAAACCGTAAGTAAATGTTAAAAAACCCTACAAAATACAAAGCTTATTGCGCCATTAAACAATATTATGTTCATTTAAAATATCATGTTTCTTAAAAATCAAGAAAACAAAGCACAAGAACTGCGCTGCAGATTTTTCGTAGAGCCCCCTGGCATGTGTGGCGGCATTCCGCTTTCAGCCAGATTTTTCACCAGGCGATGGTCGGAATATGGGGATAATGCCTTTGACAGGGACACTCTGGTGGTGTGGGTGGGGCGTTGACAACATTGTTTTATTAAATACAAAGTAATGGCCACAGCCACCCACGCGGAAAGGGAAGTATGTGAAGAAATAAATAAAAAAAAAACGTGCAGGCATGGCCACACTCTGACTCCGGAACGGCTTAAATCATTTTCCAACTTTCCACCTTTATATTGTGTCGTTTTTTCTTTATTTTCTTTAAATTATGCAACAATCCTTACACACACACACACACAGCGTACACACATGCTCCGGAAGGCATGAGTTATGTGAACATTTTCCAAGTCGAACCTTTAAGTCTTGAAAAGCCAGCTTGCAACTTCTGTTGAATAATGTCAACTGCAACATTAATTGCAAATTCTTCACAGGTCCTGATCATTATTCAATGTGCCTAGGCCAGAAATAAATAATTAAATTAACTTTTCTTGTGTTTTGGATTTATGTTGAGATTAACCCAAGTTACAGGAAATGTTAACCAAGCAGATAACAGCATAAGAGAAACTTTCTTGTGTGGAGACCTTAACATTTGAAGTTAACAATTGAAGTTAACAGTTGGGCAGCTAGAGAGAACTCTGATTTCAGTTGTCTGAGGAAGGATAACTGTTAAGATTTTAAGAGAGTTATTCTGTAACAGCAAGTTCCTAATGTTAAAATCAATGGGCTTGAAGTCTTTTGTTTTTAGTGATAAAAAACTGAAGTACTCGGTTAAAATTACTTGACATTTCCTACAATAAAAATTAAGAAATTAAAATATGAATGTTAAGTGAAGCAGACTCTTTCTCTGTAGGGTTTTCATTTAATTTATATATTCTTATCTATTCTAAAAGTAAATTTTAAGCATATTGACGTAAGACATGACGTTGAATATCTTGATTAATATTATCCTTAATATATAGATCTTCTTTTATTAAATTAAATAAAAATAATAACTTTTCCCTAAATGTATTGTCGACTTTTCCGCGATTCTTGGCCAACTTTAGCTCCATTTTTTCTGACTTGTTGAGTTAACAGAGCCTTTGTTTGGTTGGTTTACCAACCAACATCAATCGACTGAAGAGTAAATTTCCCCAGTTGGCCAGAAGCCGGTTAACAGACAACCTACTAACCTACTGAGCGCACACTCTCCCTCTTTCGCTCTCTCGGCAATCGCTTGTTATCATCACATTAGGAAATGTCCCTCTGGGTTAGCAGTAACTGCCACTGTAAGTGCTACCGAACAGAGGACGCCACTGTACGCGCCAGCATCAGCAATCCCGAGAAGGGAACAGAATCCGAATCTGAAGTCGGTTCAGTAGATTTTCAGTTGTTGACGGCGGTGAGCGCGTTTTCCGGCATCCGATTGTCCCCGGCATATAACTGTACGTGTGTGTGTGTGTGTGTAAGCGTTTTCCGAGCGAGCAGAGCAGAGCTGTGTATGTGAAAAGCTTGAAAAATTACACCCAAATTGTAAAGTTTGGTGACCGGGGGGAAGGAAGCACAACAACACCAACAAATAATGAGGAGATAAATTATTTTAATGTGATATGATAGCCGAGAATTTATTCGCGACCCTGATAACGCACCAATTTCCATCGTTTTTAGTCAAAATAAATAAATAATGCAAGGAATTAAATTGAAATATCCGTGTTTGTAGCCTTTTAAGGGCCCGTTTATCATGCGTGTGAAAGGCCTCAATTAATATAAATAAATTCCATAAACCGCCCTCGATCCGAGCCACGAGCCCTTGCCATGATTAATGGAATATGTAATCAATTAACTGCAAATGGTTAACGAATGGCGTCAAACTATCTGTGGAATTTACACGCAATGTGCAAATTAATTAAGCAATGGTTTTTACGCGCGAGCCAAAAAAAAAAAAGGAAAAGTGTGAAAAGTTTTGAAAAGGAATTTACACAACTTTTGCGGTGTGAATGCGATGTGAATTAAAGTTTACGCATAAATAGGAATTCAATTAAATGTACTAAATTATATAGAATTAAATTAAACATTCCATTAAAAAATTGTTGAATAAAATCTAACAGTTGACGAACAAAAAAAAGCATAAAAACTTCATAAATATTTGAAATTTCTTAGCAAAAATATACAAGTGATAAGTGATACAATTCTTAGCATTTTTAATAAAATATAAAAACCAAAGAATGCAATGCAATTAGTGAACATTCATACATATACAATAATATTCAGAAAAATATATTTAAAAAGCAAAAGTTCATGCATTCAACATAATAAATATATAATAAATAATAAAGAAATAACAGAAAAGTAACCAGAAAATATAATAAATTACCAAGTAATAAAGTAAATAGCTATATCTATAAATAATATTTAAATCCCTCTTTAAAGTTATCAATTTAATGTAATAAAAGCCAATGTTTGGCTAAAATTAATTCAGCTTTAAGTTAATGTACATTTACTTCCATAAATAACCCCGATAATACCGTCGAATGTGAGTGAGTGGCCCCACAAAAAGAGGACTATCATTCGCCTTGCATAATGAACTGCGTAAGATAAACATGTCGGCCTCGGGGCGAAAGGCAAACACGTCTAAACGACTGCACCCGGAGTAAATACAAGCCAAATGGCGCGCAAAATGCAAACAATTATGGACAATGCAGCAACAATGTCGTCGAACAGCATCCACACCGCTAAGCGGCTTAAGTGCCATCAATGTTGTGCACACACACAAAATCCTCCCTAAAAAAAAACATAAAAGGAAAGCCCATCAAAAACATGATTAATCTCAATTTATGACATCGACAGCGGCTGAAAATCAGAGTGCGGGGAAAAGAATACGCGAGCTTAAGCGCTAACGATCAAACTAGTTCAGCAATCAATCAATTTATCAATCAACACTTTGGAGGAGCTCCTCCTCCTGAAGCCTAAGCCATAATTGACATTTATGGCTGATGGGCTTAAGCCCGGCTAACAACTAACAACTAACAACTGACCGACTAACCCTTAATATATATGGGCCTCGGACAACTATGATTTATGCAGCAGCATAATTAGTGTCCTGCCTGGATGTAACCCATATCCAGAGAGTGCCCCTGTCATCGTTATTATTATCCTGTTGACTTAATAAAATAATAATATTACAGGGCCCAAAATTATGCTTTTCCTAATTAGTTGCATAAATCAAGCTATAAACCGGATGGAGTCAGAGCCCAAACCCAACCCCACTCCACCTCCACCTCCACTTCCATATCCATTTCCTGCTCTTTGCTAATTGATTTGAGATGTACAGGACACGATTTTTGCATTTATCTGGTTAATTAAACGGCATTACATATGCCAAGTTTATTTCGCAATAAACTCCACTACAGGGAGCCAAATCTCGGTCGTTTCACACCTCGCTTTCCACTCGACGGCGGCTCCCAGTGCCACCTGAACTTTCACTTCCGCTCCACCGGATTCACTCAGCTGCAAGTGAAATGTTTGCCGCTCTTAATTTATCATCTGGGGTTCATTTGCCGTAAGTGAGTCTCTCTGTGTGTGTGTGTGTGTGGTGTCATTATTTTTTGTGGCCTTCGGGTTGAGGTTGATGTTGAGCTTTACATGCCATCACATAAAAAGCGATGCCTGGCATTATGATTAGGGTACGTGTGTCAGCATTGTCTGGGTAATGGATACTGAACCGGGAGTCGGAGTTGGGCTGGCATACCTTCCTCTATATATAATATATATAAATGTTAAGCCACGTTAAGAAAGCAATTGTGCGGCCCCGCATCGAGCACAAATTTTGTCTTCAGCGAAATCATACAGTAATCCAAAGCGAACAGCAATAAATCCTTGCCAATCTCAACAAGAGTCCTTGAAATCGCTCAAATTGCTACATTTGCTGAAAAAATAGTGGGTAATCATTTTGATGATAAATTAAACTGAAAGGAAAATATGTGCAAGAAGAAAAGTATATATCATTTGCCATCTTCTCATTCATATATAATTTTTATTTATTCTAGCATTATTTTGAGTACAAAATGTCTAGACAGTATGTATTCTAGTCTTAAGTTTCAGAGCTTTCCATTTATTTTGCCCCCTCAATATATATATAAACCTCGAGTGAGTGGCAATAAAATAAAATTATTATATTTGTGCGACAGATAAAATAGTTGCAACTCTCACCGCTGCGCCAACAATTGGCCATATATCCTGAGGGGGGATCCTGGCGTCGCACCATTACCCAAGCCAAAAGCCGCGGGCCTGCAATTCCGCCAAAATGTCCCAAAATATATATGTATATAGAGAGAGAGAGTGATGTATATATATGAGGGTGTGCCAATGCCTGTTGGTGGGGCAAAGGCAGCCATGTGAGCAATTTGAGGCCCTCGGTCTGCCAAGGATAGAGGTCCCGGAATCAGAGTCAGAGTCAGAGTCAGAGTCAGGGGAAATCGAATCAGGGACCCGCAGCTCTCACAGTCAGATAAGCAGCAGTGATTTATTGCATCTAATTGCTCACGAGCGATCCGCGAACGTGCCCCAATAACATTTGGGGGGCTTCACACCTCAGCAGATTGGCGAAAATGCCCCCAAATGGCCGCGGTAGCCATTGGCAAACATCCTGCGGTCGGCGGTTTCTGCCAGGCGCCAATCAATTTAAACTGGAGTGGCCGCGCTTCATTAAAACCAGTTTCAATGGACATTTGGCACAGACCAACATCGCCAATATCCGTTTGTCAAATTTCAAAACGGCAACTAAGCAAAAATACGAGAAAACCAACAGAGAACTAACTAAATATAAATTTGTCTATGCCAAAATGTTGATAATGAAATAAATATTCAAACAAATTGGTGGAGATTTAAATTTAAAATGCGAAATATATGCCTCGGGTAAAGCTTTGAATTTTTCATATAAATTCGTTTTAGAAAAGTTTTTAATTACATTTTTTCTTTGAATTTAAAAAGCAACTTTTGATTTCTAAAATAATATTCATATATGTTTAAGAAAAGAAAATTAAATTCTCCAATAATCAACTCTTAAAAGTTCATAAAAAATTAGAAATATATACATATTTTATATGCTCAAAGAAAAACTTCTCTAATTTTCTTATGCTTTTTAAAGAATCCCGCAAAAATCTTCGAAACTTTCTCTCTCAACTAATAAAAATCACCTTTGGAAGAAGTTTTCAAGTTAAAAGCTTCGAACTAAGCCGTACTGAGAACAAAGAACAGAATTTCACAGAAAATATTCATGCAATTTTAAACAATAGCAAAAAATATATATAAACTATAAGTAAGGGAAAAATTGTGCAAGCAACCTCGAAAGTATCTCCTTTTGGTATTGCCGCCATCAAGGGACTTAAAAAAAATATAAGGAAAGAAGAGACTCTCCCAGAGCCATCGAGGGCGGTCGAAAAGAGGAGAAATGTGGCTCGAATAGTGCAATTTGAATGCACCAAGCAGCAGCTCCCACTTAATTCCACAACAATGGCAACAAAATAAACCAAATTCGTGTTTCATTAAATTTCTATTAGACACACATGCCGAGAGGTTTTCTTTTTTTCTTTTACACTCGACGACAAGCTAATTTATTCAGAAATGTTTGCGCGGCGCAAATAAACGAGCGACGACTACATGACAACAGTTTAATGAAATTCGCCGTGGTGGCAGCAGTAGGAAGCGAGCAGCCTAATTAAATAACCACGCCCACTTCGAGCACACTTCAAGCGTAACATTTACCAGGCCACGCCTCCTCCTTCTTTAGCCCAGCCCCCCTTGGAATTTCCACCCACTGAGCCGCCAGAGAATGGATAACTTTATAACTCGGGCTAACTTATTTTTTTGCCACTCGAACGCTTTGCTTTGGCTTCGAGCACCTGTCAGGCGAAAAAAGGTACAAAATTACCACTTGAATTTTGAAACTTTTCAGCGCATATAGGGAAGTCCAGTAGTGACCATAATATGAGATTAATTTTCATTAAACTTTAAACTGGCTTTAAACTTTATTAGAGTACTTGAAAATTGAAGTAAATTAAGCTATAAACCGGAGAACTATTTTGTTATGAGTCTTAGACTTTTGGATATATTTTATATTATTTAAACTAACCATTTAACCATATAAATGTATAAATAAATGTCGAAAGATATGGAAATAGCACAGCTGGATATAAATAATTTTGTGTACAGATTATAATAGGGAAAGATAGCTTCCCAAAATAATTTAAATAATTTTCTTTGGAATAAATTGTACCTTTTTACTTCACCGTCATTGTTTTCTCTATCTGCCAGACTCCTGTCTGTTACCATTAACAACCTTTTAACTCTACCAAATTTTTAATTAATTCACTTACCGCAAAAATCAAAAAGCGAATGAGAAATTACAAAGCTAAACGAAATCTGTTTCTGCTCAGATTTAAGCTATTCAAATGGCAATTGTTACATTTGGAACTTACATAAAAAAAACTTAAAGATTTTAAAAGTTGCTTAACTTTTCGTTGTTGTGAAAACTTTGTCGCTGAACTTTGCTCAAACAGCTATGGCAAATATTACATAAAACAAAAAAAAAGAAAAAACAAATGCAACAATAAGGAAGGGGACTGAAAGTTTTTCGGTGTAACCCACGCAGAAATTGCTTACTTTGTTTTCCGGTGAACCCAAAAATAAAGTTGCTAAAATAAAATTTAATT
Organism: Drosophila truncata; assembly: GCA_008042515.1. Lineage (NCBI taxonomy): Eukaryota > Metazoa > Arthropoda > Insecta > Diptera > Drosophilidae > Drosophila > Drosophila truncata. Next base: position 32,803 of record VNJQ01007112.1, on the reverse strand, counting down.
TCCACATTTTACTCGTTGTCGTCCTTGCAATACAAAGAGACGACAAAAACAAAAAAAAAGGAATGGAAAGCGAGGGAGAACTGGGTCAATAAAATGCAAGTAATGCATAAATTTGTTACGGAACGTCCAAACTGGCACTCTCGACTCAGTGAAAACCGGGAAAAGCTGGAAAAACCGGGCTATGCCCCCAAGGAAAACGGGTGGCATTAAAATAAATAAAAATTAATTGGTATGTTACCAGCCCGGGGGGCGGGAGGCGAGAAAGCACTGGACGAATCCGAGAGATGTAGAGGTTGAGCAAGGTGCACGGGTTCAGCGCAGTCAGGACTCAACCTGGACACAGCTGAGTCAACTGCCCCCGAATGTGGGCTATGCATATGCACAGGGAGGGGCGTGGCAAAAAGATACATATGTACATATGTATGTATGTACACACATGAGAGCCTGAGAGTGAAAAGCTACAGCTCATGTTTATTAACACGGCAAATAACGAAAATATTACACGAAAATAAAGCGAGGCAAACAGCCTTTTCCCCACTCAAAAAAGGAACTTTTTCCCCTTTTTCCAGGATAATCCTTAAGACCGCACAGAGAGGGGCAAATAAAACGTGACGGGCTTTGTTATGTTTCATAAGCAAAGTAAAACGTGACGAGATTTCATCGAATTTCATAGGCCAAATGTTAATTGAGTGAAAGCCAGTGGGGAATACTACCTTGGCTAAGAACCCTTACGTCTCAGAGTGTATCAAAGGTATCAGAGATTATGGGCGCTAGATTATTGGATTATTATTATTGTTTTATATTCTATATTTAATCAGAAAATAAAATTAATTTAATTTATAAAACAATCCAGAATTTCAAAGGGAAAACAATGATACCATTTTAAAATGTTAAACTATTAACACAGTATATCAAATACTTAACATTTCTATTATTCATTGCCCAATAAATATAACAAAAATATTTTCTAACCTTATCAAATTATAATTATTTATAAATATTGTTTCCAAAACTTGTCTCAAAATCCAATCAATTATTCTATATATTTTCCTTTCACATTTTTCTGGCGCTTAGGTTCGTGTACAAACCAAACACCTTTGAACTTTGACCAACTTCTTACCAATAATCTGGCGTACTTATGGGCCCAGTTAGAGAAAGTTCTCTGTTCCACAAACTTTAAGCTTGCTTTAAACCTGCAAAGAATGAAATTTTCCAACTTATGACTTTGCAACTTTTCCAAACACACAGCGCAAACCTTGAGGCAATCTCAAATTGTGCACAGAACTCGTTCATCAAATCATTTTATGGTAACTACGGACCAGATTTTGTTATTCTAGGTAAGGTAAGGAGTAAGGTAAGAAGTAGAAGTGAAATGCATCCCCGGGAAATATCAGAGAACGGCAACGGCAACGGCAACAGCAACGGGAAAATGCAGCGGCAACAACAGACCAGTTGCAGCTCATTTTTTCCGGCACGAGTTGGGAAAAGTGGGTGGAAGGATCTGGGTTCTATGGGGGAAAAAGAAGGGAAATGGGTCACACGGCTGAGTGCATTTTTGGCGCGTCAAAGATGTCGATGTGCAGGCAGATTTCCACCGACTTGACAGGCAAAAGGAAATGCGAAAAAGGTTTCCTTCGGCAATTCGAAGAAAATTGTGTCGTTGGCCCTGTTTAGGCGTGCCTGCCTATGAAATATGCTAATGATCAACTTGAGACATGTTTAAATTATTGTCACAGCTCAGAGTCCCAACAACTCTCCCTTTAAAAGTGCAAACTTTCCTATTTTTATTTATTTTTTGTTGAAAGAAAAACTCTGGCGGGAGAACCGGAAGAGGCCCCCAGACTCAGCTCTCTGCTAATTAAGTCAGCGGCTGCTTACTTTATTACTGGCTTCATATATTTTTTCACCATTCCATCTTCAATCTTTTCCTTTTATTATTATTATTTTTTCTGCTCTTTGTTGACTGTTGCCGTTGGCAACGTTTCGCCACTTTTGTCTCGCTGCGCAAATTGCTGCCAAATTAATTCTTATAAATTTAATTAGCGCTGCATGCTGGATATATAATGGCCTTTGGCAATTAGATATACTCACAGACAAAAACGGATGAATAAATTAATCACTCTGGGTTCAGTTTAGACATTTCAATAAGTATTATTTGGCATTACTAATTAAAGCTAATTTTTGCAATAGAACTAGATGTGACAGTTACCTTTCCAGACCTATCTTTTCTCGTCTTAATTGCTACTTTTTTACGCTGTCACTGTTGTTGTTCAGTGGCTAACTAAGGCGCAAGAGCGGAATGGACTTTTCCCACATACACTCACGTCCTCCAGGGGAAAAGCCATGGCAATGGCAGGGAAGGCGGAAAAAAAAAGAATGCAACAGAATGAAACTGAGAGAAATTAACTTGGGAAAATAGATTTTGTATTTTTAAACTTTATATTAAAAAGCAATTTAAATAATAATGATTTAACAAAAGATATACTTAATCACGTAAAATCTCAAAATTAAAATAATACTTTGAAATTGTTGAGAAAACCCCATTATTTTTCTCTTAGTGTTTGCTTTTACAAGCAGCGAATTTTCCCCGACTTTCCGCCGAACTGTAAGCGGCGAATGTGTGATTGTAGCCAATGCAAGGACGAGAGAGCCCTGGATCCTGCATTAGTTCCCCGCACGGTTCAGTGCTTCAAACTTAATCCTTGCTCTGTTGGCGCCTGTTTTTCCCTGCAGCCCGCTTTTCCGGGCCCTTTTCCTCCCTGTGTGTATGTTCGGATCGTTAGTGTATAATTTTAAAGTTGGATTAAGCAAAGGAGCAGGACCTGGGAGCAACAAGGATGCGCTGGAAAAAGGAATGTGCTGGCAAAATCAGGTCAACTGTATGTGTCACTTTTACAGCTTATTATGGCAAACGAAATGGCCTCGCCCCCTCTCGACTCTGCGCCCTGAACGAACTATCTGTTTGTCACCCTGCAGCCTTTTATGGAGCTACATTATCGCATAATGTAATCATTGGCCCAAATGATGGCATGTCCTCAAGACAAATTCTTTGTTATATTAGCCTTGGCAGGCCGCACTGAAAGCACGTCCTTGTAGTCCCTGCTCTGGTCCATAAAACGAGGCAAACGAACGATGCTGAGCGATGGTGAGCGAGTCCAATAAAATAATAAAAGTAAGTTTAGTTAAAGGCAATGAAAATAACAACACCTCCGTGGCAACAGCTTGTATCTCAGGGCTATAAAAGTGCCATTAATTGGCTTTGAGCAGAGCGTAGAGCAGTTGCAGTTGGAAGTTCCAGGAACAAATAAGTGGAAAATAAGAGCAAAGTAAGCAGAATTTATTCTGCCATCTTTAATGCACTCAAACTGCAGTGAATTAATTTTCCATCGATTTGCGGAGAGCCTGGAGACTGGCTGTTGGAAAAGTTTTTTCTCTCACTTAAAACTGAAACAATGAAAATCATTCTCGGCTCAGATGGTTGCAAGAAATTTAGCGGGAAATGAAAAGAGGAAAATGCCAAGTGAAACTAATGAGTTTCCGCTAGAGTTTAAGTGATTTGTGGTCAGTCAGCAGTTGCTTTACCTTTCCTGAGTTCTGTGATTCGTCGTGCTCTTAACCCACTTCCTTCCCGCGCCACTTTATCTCGCTCTCAAGTGTCCAATAATGCAGTTTTATGAGTTCTCAGTCCTTTATTTATTTACATACTTTTGACAACCTCTTTGCCCCCTTTTCTTTTACTCGAGAATTATTTTTGTGTATTTCTTTTCTTTTTTGGAAGGAAAAGCGCAGAAATTTGCATATTTATGGGACAGTTTTGTAAAGCGAAAATCGAGGCAAATAAATCTGCGGGCCATAATGCAGAGGAGATGAGGAAAGGTCCGGTCGTAAAAAGCCCTTCTGGCAAAAGTGAGAGCCAAGAGTCGCAGCCACCAGCCACCACTTGTATCTGGCTTATTGATCTCCTTTCCGCTCTGATATCTGAGAATATATTAAAAAATTTGTTTACATTTTGCGACGGCAATTTGATGTTTCCTCACAGATTACGCCCAAAAGTGTATGCCAAGAAATTTATTGTGTTTTCCCAATCCTTTGTGGCCCCGGCAACTTTTTAATGATCCAAATACTCGATTGCCCGGGTAACAAACAGCAATTTGTCAGGGCAATATAATGTGAAACTTTTGTTCCACAATAATTGATTTACTTGGGGCGACGCCGCTTTTCTTTCCACCATTTTCCCGTCGGCTCATGTCGTCAATCAATTGACGTTGCCAGCACAGCACAGCACTCATACGCCACGTGGTCCCAGCTCCAATCCCAGCTCAGGCGCTGATATAACGAGCAAACAACAGCAAACTCGCAATGGCATCGGCATTACATGCTCCGCTGCTGATAACGGGAAATCAGGAGAAAATATGGGTGGGTGTGTGTGTGTGTGTGTGCGAGTGTGAGTGTGCCTGAGTGTGTTTGTGAACGCATTAGGGGTGTGGTCGGGCGCCTTGATTGATGTCACTTTAGCTGTCGGGCCAACTCGCGATGCCATCGATGATGATGGAAGCCCCAAGTTCGCGCTCAAGTAGTACGACGATCTCCGAATTGAGTGATGGACCACAGAAATTGCCACAAGTGGCGAGAAGACGATGTATTTGAAGTTTTAAATATTACTACTATTTATTTTATTATCAAAATAAATCAAACCTCAAATAGGAAAGAAGAACAACTTCTTAATATAGATTTTTTATAGATCTAATACCAATTATTAAAAGTAATTAATAGAGTTATTTTATTAACAAACTAAAAATGTTTTTAAATGAATATAAATATTCTTTGCGATATATATTTACAATATATCACAAAAATAATATTTCAAATATCCCAGAATTCTTATTTATATATTATCAAGCTCAATTACCATTTAAAAAGTAATGATTCAAAATTCTTAAATTTTACATGTAAATTAGTTTGTAAATTTGTTGAAACAATTCTCATTTATTTATTTGAATGAACACACACTTCCCTTAACCTATTTTCCGCCTCACTACCCCTCCGTCACTGTGACATTTCTAAGTAGAAAATAATAATTCCACATGAGACTCGCACAATTGCGCCATTTAGATGGGTTCCGGAGCTGAGGAGGTTCGTTGCCTCATGACTTCCTTATGATCCTGAGCGAGGCTATACTAGTATACAAAAGTTTTTCGGGGACGTGACAAAGGGCTGCGCATTGGGCGTGGGCGTGGCTGAGGCGTCGTCTTTAGCAATGGCGGCCGCAAAATGGCAGCCAGAAATAATGACGCTTATATTTATGAAATTTATGCGTGACACCCACTTGAATGCGAAAGCGAGAATGAGCTTGTCTTTTCTCTGGCGGAGTGTCTTTGACGCTTATCAGCAGGCAGTCAAGGACCCAAGGAGCCAAGGAGCCAAGGAGCATGAACTCCCCACTAATATTGCGCTTTTGTCATTTTTAATCTTAATAAAAGAAAGTTTTTGGACAAAAGTGTCGGGCGAGGCAGTTTTATTGCGCCCATCGCCAAGTCGCAGAAAATTGCGGCAACTAACCGAAAGTCGTGAGAACAAAATGTTTATGTCACATGACAGAATGCCCTGTGTCCTGGCATCCTCATATCCTTATAAGGGGCGCGTCATTATTATCAATGCACACTTGCGAGGGTGAGTGTGTGTCTGTGTGTGTGAACGACGAAACTTTCGGGCCAAACTTCGTATGAAATAAAATCAAAATATCATAAACACTTGAGCCGAGAGGGCGCGCGTCTGGTCGGTTGAGATATATATATTTATTTATTTTTATGCCCGGCGACAAATGCCATTAGATAAATAATACCAAATAGAATTGCCTTACTTTAGGCAGAAGGGACGAGGCAAACCTAAAAAGTTAGCTTTTTTCCATCGTTTCAAGTTTTTCTTTCACTTTCCAGCCAAGCAAAGCAAATAAATAGAGCCAATAAATGGCTGAAAAATTGATGAGGATTTCTATTGAAACTTTCCTGCGACACGTTGGCCTTGAAAGTTTAAAAAAAACATTTGATATTTGATATTCAGTCAAAAGAAAATACAATTTAAAATACAATAAATGCCGCCAATTAGAGTTTTTTGCAGAGTTTACTTTCGATTTGCTGACACCGAAATTGTTTTCTAATATAGAGAGCATCACACGCTCAAAGAGTTATTGGCTCGCTTTTTTAATCCATTTTCGATTTCATCCATGTATATGCATAAATTTCATTGCCGCCGTCAATCTAATCCTGGTCCCAAAAAAGTGCAAATGCCACAGAACGTGCGAGAGGCGGAAGAATAAAGTGAACAGGATAGTATATACACTGCAATTTTTATTGACTGTCGCACCGAAAATAAAACTGCAAAAAAACAGCAGCGAAATCAAATAAACATTCCGCATAAAATAAATTCTGGGGCATATCAAAGAGCGTCAACCAAAAGCGAGTCTGAACAAATACAATACAATTTTCATGTGCGAAGGGTGGCAATGGAAATGGGAATGGAAAAGGGAGATTTTTTTTTGGGCAGAGTGGCAGCGATTGCTGCAGCAAATGCTGAAAATCAAATAAATCAAATGCTCGTAAATAAATCATTTGAATTTATTTTCATTTGGCCAAAAACGAAATGTTGACAAAATAAAAGCACGATAAATACTCCACGCCCAGCAAACACGTCGCATTCCACCGACAGAAAATATATATATATATATGTATACCAGGCAGGAGCAACAAGAGTCCTAGTGACTGACATCGGACAGGCGGATGGTTGGGTGTTGGTGGGGGTGTTGTTTCCTGTCCCCTGCTGAAAGGAACCCCGAGATCCTGAATCCCGTGAGCCTGTCACGAGCCAGCGAAAGCTAAAATGTTATTTTCTCACTTCCAGCTTTGCAGCTGGTGTCCTGGCTGCTCCTTCAGTGTCCTGTCCTGTCCTGTTTCTGTTTCTGTTTGTATGTGTGTCTTCCACTTGCGGTTAGTTATTTGGTCGTTGGCAAACGCCTCTCAACAGCCCAGCAATTGTGTGTCCCCTCACATAAATACATTTCTATTTTATTTTATTAGTGAATGTGCCGCAATCGCCGTCTGCCGATTGTTGGACTATACTATATAATACATAGATCCATGACAACCTGACACGTCTGCCGCAGTGGAGTATCTCTATAATAAGGCGATTATGGGTCACTGTGGCAACCTGAAGAGGTACAATATTTTGTTACTTGAATGGGTCAGAATCTGAGCTTAAGTGGAATTAAATTTCCTAGAAATTCGACAATAAGGACAAGGCATTGGGAAGTCTAGAATTTGTTGTTCTTAAATAATGCAGGGAGTTTATGAAACTGTCTTGTATGCTATTTCCTTGTAAATCTAGTTATATTTACAAAGTAATTAATTGAATTACATGAAGTTTATATGTTTTTGTTGTCATATACATGTTTCTTTATATTTTTCTGGAAGTTCTTTTCATCATTTAAAAGTATTTTATTAGGTGAACATAAAACACAAACGAAGATTTTACAGTAAGGATATTTTAAATAGTTTTTAATTTATTTATTTTATTATATTATTATTACTTTACTCAACTCCAACTCAATTTGAACTAAATCTGTTGTTGATCTGATCCCAAATCAAAAAGCCAAATATTCCTTAGTCAAAACTCATTTAATATCGACTTTCTGGAAAAGTTTCAGACAAATTAACAAGGTAAGCTGCTCTCGGCTCCAGTGCACAATTGCAGCTTTCAGCAGGATATAGCCTGACGAAGGTGCTCCTCCTTGGCAATCCTTTAAGCCCGGGAATTGCTTATGCCAAATGCCGGGCAGAGAACAATTTCAACAAGAGTTTCTGAGTTCCAGCTTCCTGTTCCCTGCGGTCGGATGTCTTGGGTCTTGGGCTGCAGCTCTACGTCCCAAATGAATGCTGAGCTGCTCTGCAAATTACTTCTGGCTGAAAAGTTTCCCCAGCCCAGCCAGTCAGCCATCCTGTAATTAATTACATTTTATTCAAGTTCCCCCTGGCCGGGGGACGATTGATTATTTTGTGTGCGCATATTTGGCGCTTCATTTGTTTGCCAGCCCACAGCCCACACAGAACTTGAGCTGAAGTTCCACTTTCTGCGGTAATCCGACGCCGAAAAGCTGCAGTCTTACAAGCACGGCACGTCCTTTCCATCTATCCTCCCAACAATGTCTCGCTAATTGAATTGTTAAGCGCATTTGATGCGTTTGCTAAGTTGCTGTTAGGATGCAATTTTGTTGAGGATTTCGCTGGGAGCGTACACACAAACATTTCGCGCTGAACGCTGAGTGGATGGCTGCTTGTCTGCAACAGGCAATCCGTTGGGTTTTTCCCGGAAAATGCGGGTTATAATTGTTCCCCTCTTCCCCTGACAGAACACTGGGGAGAAAATTGTGCTTATAGCGAATTGTATTAAATGTTATTAATATAAAGCGAAGGAAATATAAGGTTTTAAGCCCTTAAAGAACCATTAAAATGATTTATTCCTCCTGATAAGCAGCTTCTGTTTAAATATAAAATATTTTAATTTCATATTTTTTATTAAATCACAATTTCTGTCTCTTATTTTTTCCCTTAGTGCATTTACTTTGCCGACTCCTGCCGCCTTTATTCACTTTGTTGTTCTGCAACTGTGAACAGCATCAACAACACAATAAGGACATACATATGTTGCCTGCTTGTTCTGGCTTCTCTGTTTTTACAACTTCAAGTTTTTCATGTTTTTTCCATATACATATACTTTTTTTTTTTCCTCCGCTTTTATAGCTTTTTATTTTTTATTATTCCTGGATTTTTTGCTTTATTTTTTTGCTTTATTTTCTCTCTTTTTGGTTTGGTTTGCCAGATGTTGGCTTTGGCGGACTATGTGGGTCACTCACTTTTTGCGTTGTTAACTCATTTGAATTGCACGTCAACAATTGTGAAAACAAAGCGAAAACTTTTGCCATTTGTTCGGGCAACAACAAACAGCATTCGACAACAGCAATAAAAACAGGAAAAATATATAAGTGGGAGAGGAGGGTTGAGGAAGCCAGACAGAATGCAAGAGTGCTTAGGGACTTGAGCCTTATCTGCTAATTTCTTAGATCATCCCCAAACAGAGCATAGATATATTTAATTGTCTAGAAAAGTTTGGGACAAGTGGGAGAGCAAATGCAACTCTGTGGGGCTTCAATATCTTTTAATTATTTTATTTTTGCGTATACGTAATATAGTCAAAAGGCAGTTTTATAAGATGAAGCAATATTAAATACACTTTTTAAAACATTATGTTTAAATTCACAAACAAGCAACTACCTTGTTTCCTTGATCTTGCAAATGTTTTTAGACTCTTCATACTTTTGTTTTCCGGACTCCTGAATGTTTCTCCTAACTCAGGTTCAGCTGTCTGCCCATTTTAGCCAAGTCCGCAGGTGGCCCGCCACTTGTGCTGGAATATTTGCCATAAATAAACGAGTTGATTTCATGTGGCTCTCATAAACTTGTCATTCTTGTTCCATTCGCTGGCTATCACATTTCTTTCGCTGCCGCTTTTCTTGCAAGTGAACTTGGCTAATTTACTTGGCTTATTTCCCTCCTCCCTGGCAAGTTTATATTCATTAAACTTCCGCCACATTTTGCGCTTTATATTTTGGCGCTTTCAAATGTCGGCCCGGGACACTCGACTGAAGGAGAGAGAGAGAGAGAGCCCCCTCTTCCTCCTTGTGGTTAGTTCTGGCCGGAAAGTTTATGCTTTTGTATTTCCGCCGGAGCTGGGCAACAGTTTTCCCCACTTCCTGTTCATTTTTTTGCCCAGGACTTCATCTTGTGCCCCGGAAAAGTGCAATTTCAAAATTTGTGCTGCATTGAGGCTTTCATTCTTTCATTTTTTTTTTCTTCTTCCTGGTTCTTTGGCCCGGCTCAAAGTAAAGTTAAGAAATGAGCATGTTTAACTTTTTGGCAGGCAAAAGGACCGGCAGACAGACAGACCGAAAACAGGAAAAAATTCTTGTTTGCCGACTTAAATTTCGTTCTCTGGCTCCAAGTTACTCCAGTGCAAGGCAGCAGCTGCCGTTTGAGCAGAAGCTTGCATAAATTTGCATAAATTGCGTAAAGGAGGATTATAGAGCTGGCAAAATGACTTAAAGCCGGCAAGCCTGACGCTAATTTCCCTGACCTCAATTCGCTTGTTTCCCCCTCTCGGGCACTGCGATGAAAATTGAATTGTTATTGGGATGAGATTCAGTGTTCTGTTCCTACTTAAAAAAATATATATATTGCCAATCAAAACTGGGAATAATATAAATCTCTGCATTATATATTATATATTTTTTAAATTTTCAGAAACAATGCTAATAATAGGAAGATTTTGCTTATAATAGAACAATATAATAATGGAACCGTACTAAGTAAACCATGTATTTTTTTAAATACTTACTTTACGTTCTAATACCTTATAACATTTGAAATTTCCAACATTTTCCCCAGTGACTTTCCCATTTTTATTCATATTTAAGCACGCCAGTTGGCTGGCAATTGATTTGGCTGTCGGCTTACGGGTTTATGACAAAACCACCAATAACCCATCAAAGTCCGGAGCAGGCCATTTGTATGCGGCACTCAGCGCCAGAGCGAAGCAATTGAGTCACTAATTACTTTGCCTCGGCTTTAATCGTTCCGAGCTCTCGCTCCTCCTTACGGAGGCCAGCTGTCCATTAAAAGTCCCTTCCCAAGTGGGCCAAATTGTTAAAGAACATTTCGGAGGAGGATCGAGCCGAGCCGAGTCGAGGCTTAGCCATTACCCCTTATAGCATAAACAATTAAATATTTAGGAGCTTGTCCACGCCCCCAGGATAAAGGTCAAGGCTGTGGCCAGGACTGAAAAATCTCCCCAGGCGGACTTTGCTTGGTTTTAGCCGCGTTAATTGGCCCGCCTTGGACGGCCTTTTGTTTGGCCTGAGCCCAGGGACCAGGCATCAGGCCCAAGTTAGCTAATGGCCAACTCGACGGCCAACTCGACTGTTTGAGTAACGTTTGAGAATTTCCAAGGCGAGTTTAGCATCTAATTGCTAAGATTTCGGTGCTCTACCTTGCCTGGAGCTCACTTAAAACTGGAGCAGAGCCTTGGCAATTGCTTCGTCAACTAAATAACAAATCCCTTCAAGTGCAGCAGTTAATCAGAGGAATATAAACAGAGGTACCTTCTGGGTTCTATACTGAAAAAGATACTTAAAAAGATACTGAAAAAGATACTGAAAAAGATACTTAAAAAGATACTTTAAAGACACCTGTAATTTATATTAATCATTTAATTAAATTCCTGCTTTGATATTTACCTATCAATCATTCAGCGATGTTTCTGACACACAAAATAATGCTATTATCTCTGTTTAGATAACTCTTTTAATAGTTAACTCCACCCTATAGTCCCGTCAATCATTAAAAAGTTCAGTTTTCATATTTTTCGAACAACTTAACTTTATGTGAACAAAACCCAATTAAGTGGCCACAAAAACGACCCAAAATGGCGAGAAATGCTTGCTTAGAGTTTTCGACATTGTCATAAGTTTTTAATAGCTGCAGATTACGATGGCGAATGGGTAAAATGGTGAATGGGTGTGTGTGTCTGAGTGTGTGTATTTTGGGCGACATTGTTGCTGACATAAATAAAGGCAAATTTTTAATTACCCTGCCAAAAACTGGCACAAGGACATAATTATGAATATTTTAATTACCAAAAACTTTGGCGAAATAAACAGACAAACTCAAAGAGAGAAACTGAAAGTGTATTTACCTAATTATGCGTTCAAGGCCGTGTAATATAAATATATATATGAATGTATTTTTTTGTGGCTTCAGTGTTAAAATTATAGCTCAAGTTTTACGGAGAAATATTAATGCCAACAACTACTATGAAAAGCGAGCAGCGTTTTGATTTATGTGAACGCCATAAAAGTGCAGCGTGCAAATTGCAAAAGTACCTCAAAGGCAAAACCGACAGCAACGACCACCGCAGCAGCATTAGCAGCAGCAGCAGCAGCAACTCATTAAAAATAGTGCAAATCAACAAAGCCAGAAGGTAGACAGCAGCCAAAGCAGGAGCAGCATCAGCAGGTGGAGCAACTGGAGAGTCCGCCAAACTTATCACTTTAATCACTCAGCAACGACGACAGAAGGAAGGATATTGCGGCAAGGTGTCGCGGATTCTTGGTCCTGGGAAAAAACATCGAGGCAAATTAATTGCTCAGCGCTTTGCGACTCTCAGCAGCTTGAGCTTCACGTACAGCCGCTGAAATTGCTGCCGCAAACTGAAACTGCGTAGTTATGGTCGATCCATTAAAAATCTTCTGGGTTCTGACAAATAGCACCTATTTGGGTAAGTGTGCCCGGCCATTTTCGCCATGTATACCCTGTAATCCCGTAATGCGAGTGCGTGTAATGAACTAGCCACTTGGATGTGCATATGATATCTCACCGTCGTTATGCTTATGTAAATGGTCTCGTGAAAATTTCATGAAGTGTAATTTGTGGCAGCCGAAAGGAGCCCAGAGAAAGCCTCCGCAGAATCTCACGGTGTCTCTCAGCACGTGTGTACGTGAGGGATCCTGGCTAACGACACCTTGGGGGCTGTGGCGTCTCTCCTTTGCTTCACTTTAAATATGCATTCATATTTCCCGGTGCTTCTAGCGTAATTCTCTTAGTTGATTTCTTGATGTCATAATGAACAAGGCAGCCAGGCTCGGGCCCTTGAGTATAAAGTATTTTCAAAGCAGGAAAAATAATAGCTCTCCTTGGCCGGAAAAGGTGGAATAAAGCCATTAAGAAACATATACAAAGAGGTGTAAAACAAATTATATATGTAATTTGGCATACACTCAAGTAATTATAAATGTTATGACTTAATTTTAGCAAAGATTTGAAGATAATACATAATTTCACACTTTAGTTAATTTCTATTCAATTTTTTGTATATTTTTTGACTTTGCTTCACTATTCAGAACTTTCTTTTGCCTTTTTCTTCTATCTGAAACTTTCTTGTCTAGACGAAAACTTTAAATTAATTTTGAATTAGTTAGCGTGACTCTTAATTTGCCTCTTTTGGGTCAAAGCCATAACACCGCCCACATGGCGTATACGCAATGCCAGAGAACTGAACTGATAAAAGCGCAATTTCTACGCGAACAAGCTTTTTAATTGCGGCGGTCTTGCAGCACAACATCCATAGTCTCACTCTCGGGTACCGAAACCAACCTCCTCTCTGGCGGATGTAGGTCGTAATTAACACGCCAGTGGACCAGTTGGTTAATGAACAGCGGCGATGAGAGCGATGAAAACGGGGTCCATAAACAAGGTCTCCGCCTCACCTTGTCTTGCCCGAGAACTCATTATGACTGACAAAATATTTGTCAACTCATCAACGCTGCCGAGGACACCCGAGAATAGGGACATATTTTTTTTAAATCGGTGTACCCATGCACTTGGAAAATAAAAGTGTATAAAACAATAGAATAAATATAAATATTTTTAAATTCCGGAATGAATGGCAAAAAATCTTTGAAATGGTAGAAATTATTACTATTTTTATTTTATTGTTGAAGTATATTTTAAACTTTATTTTTCTTATATTGCCATGTAAACAAAAGGAATAAAATAATAAACGAATAATAATAATGATAGTTTAAAGGTTATTTAGATTTTTTGAACTCTTTTAAACCATTTAAAATTAATACTTTAGCCATGAATTTGAAGAACTTATTTCTGTTATTCAACAAAAAATTTAAAAAGATTTTTAAATAATCTAAAAGATTTTAAAATACTTTTTTTCACTCCATTTAAAATGAAAATTGTATTTTTTTGATTTCACTGCCTTCTTATTTTTCCGGATTATTCTGTTTTGTTGTTTTGTTGCTTGACGCTTTGTTTGACACTGGCTGCCGCGCACACTTTTTAATTAGTCGGGTTAAAAGGAAACTCACAGGACTTTTAATGTGCCGGGGAATGCGCGGGAAAAAAACCTCTTCTAAACATTTCATAAGTTTAATTAACAATTTTTTGTTGGTCAACTCGCACAAAGGCCCGCCCGCCAGGCGAGTTGGGGCATAAGGCTGAAGTGCTGCAGGTCACTTCCGGCATCGGATGTTGGTAACGATGATCATCAGCATCGGGGGCCAGTGGCTAATGAATACAAATAATCCGCGCACTCGGACCGGGTTTTAATTGAAATTTCAGCAGAACGCAGGAGCACAGAGGCGCAGCCAAAGGACCCGAAAAAATTCGAGCTGGCCATCATCAAAGTTAATGAGCTGCACGCTACTGGATACGAGCAAAAAAACCAAAAAAAATAAAGAAATGGGAATTGAATACATGGCGGAGCGGACCCAAAGGGTATTATTTGGATTTCGTCGGGTTCAACGAGTTCATTAAGCAGATTTAATTGTACTCTTTTCTGGAGGATGAGTGAAAGGTTTTATCCTGTGAGAATTATTTTTATGCTTAATCAGCAAAGGGATGATTATCAGGCAGAGAATTATGTGTGACTTCTAACTATTACAAAATTATTTACCAAAATTATGTAAATTAATAAAATGTAAATAAAGAAAATAATAAAATGTAAAATTAATAAGAGGGACAGTATTATATAAGATTAGATTAGATTAGTTCAAGGTTTATTTTAGAAGCTAGCATGTCAACATATATTTCATTTTGTTTCTATTTATTTTCACATAATTTCATTCTTTATAATTTCCATACGTTCAAGAATTATAGAAAGAATAATAAATTAAGAAGTCAAATTTATGCATTCAATAATGAATTATTACTGATTGAAGAGAACAAATATTTTATTTATAATATACAGAATACATATGTTTTCAAGGATGACTCATTATATCATTAAAAATAATAAGAAAAAAGAACTCAACTCCCATAAAAAGTTATAATTTATTTAAATTACCTAATGGACACCATTATTTTTACAAAAAATAAATGCAGCAACTGTCAAGTGTCAACAGCATTTGCTGGCAAGATCAAAGTGCGCAGACCGCAGTCATAAATTAATGGTGAAACTAATTATAAAAGTCACTGGCACCTCACCTCAATCATGTGTGTGTGTGTGTGTGTGTGTGTCAGAAGTCAAATGGGTTGCCATTATGCCCAGGCTTCAGCCGACAAATCCAGCGAAACAAAACAGAACCCTTTGGCTTATGAATACATCAGCATAATGCGTTCAGCGGGGGCAGGGGCAGGTGGAGTGTGTTTGTGTAAAAACTGTCAGACAGTTTAAACTTTTGCCACATGACATATCACGCATACGCACTGTTAACATCCTTCCCTTCATTCCGCTCATCGACACGCGGCGCATTAAACTAATAATAACTTTCACACGCACAAACGGTTGGGATTTTCCTTTCCGTTCCGTTCCGTTCCGCCCACCCATCGATCCCTGTCAATATTTGTTTTATCCTGCGTAACCAAAACTTTTTTGCATATTACACAGAAAACTAAAAGCGAGAACTTAATCCAAAATACATGAGTAAACACAACACGAGATTATCATAAACTTGCCGGAAATTTATTGCGCAATGTTTGTGTGAGGACTAAGCCCCCGTTGAACGCCTTGAGGATTAAATTATTGCCACAAAAATATTTCGTTTATTTATTCTCACTTTATTTGTACATATTTAGCCAGTTGTGCATACCATATTTATCTATTTATTTGTTTGTTTTGTTGTCAAACGCTTCGCCCTGAAAACTAATTAGCAAATTAAAACTTGTAATTTATTTATTTGCGGCATAACTTTGAAGGCATTTGCGTAACTAGATTTTCTGGCAACAAATTTATGCCACGGGGGGCGAACAGCCTGAGGTGACTAATAAGACAATTTAGGTTTTCTTTGTTAGATAAATAATTGCAAACCTTTGAAGTGGAAAACTGAAAGTCTTAAAGTAAGGGAGTAACGATTTAATGAGTTTATTTTACGGGATTTCCTGCAGGTTACCTGAACTTCACAGGTAATTAGAGTTAAGATAGATAATAAATAATAATAATTTAAGAGAAGAGAGAAAGGGAGAAAGAGAGAAGGGTCTTAGGAAATGCAATAAGTGTTATTAAAAGCTAAAAGTTTTATTGAACTTAAAAGAATTTCAACAAAATTGTAATATTTATAATTCAAAGAATTAAAAACAAAAGCAAATTCCTATAGGAATAAATTTATATATTAATGAATGCATCAGTTTACTATTAAGTTTGAAAGCCCTACTTTAAGTGCCAGCATATTTTCCTCTTCAGTCAATCGATACATTTTATCTATCAAATATTAGATATTATGACTGTGGTAAAACAGAAGTGTCCGAAAAAGCCACCCGAAGCTGGGGATAAGCCCAACCCTGGGACAGCATGGAAAACCCATGGAAAACCCTCACAGATTCCAGTTGTCAAAGGGAAAGCTCCACCAGTGCCGCAGTTTTTCCCCCAGTTTCCCCTTCCATTCTGTCAGTCTTAATGTGATGCGCTTTGTTGCCTTTTGGAAAATGTAGCTTCCTCTGCTTTTTACTCAAAAAAAAAAAGGAGAGAAAAAAAACAAACTACTTTGACTATCTCTGGCGAGGGTAGGGTGCAGGGTAGGGTGCAGGGTAGGGTGCCTTGCACAGTGTAGGGTGTGTGTCTATGTTTGGCATGGCTGATTTGAACAGCTCTGACATTTGACGCCACTTTGCACACATTTTTCCCTTTCCATTCCTCACATTTCTCCTACTCTTTTTTTTTATTATTTATTTTGCTTTGCTGAACAAAAAATAAAGAGAGAAGAAGAACAACAAAAACGAATTCTAAAGCAGCATATAAAATAGAGAAATGTTTACGGGGGGTCTGCAAAAAAAAAAGAAAAAAAAAAGAAAGAAAGAAAAGCGAAGAGAAAAAAGTAGTTCCAGCCGTCAGTCATTCAGGGACTGACATATGGCTTATGGGTGGGCGTTGGTGCTGAAGGGGGCGTGGCCGGGCTTGTTAGTGTGCCAGTTATGCGGCCATAAATAGCTGACGGCTCCTCACCTGGAACAGCCACTGCCACAGCCACTGGCCTTCAGACCCCTTGCCTCGGGCCAGGAGCCGCCTCTTACCTGCACGTTAATAGTTTAAAGTGAGCCCTTTTGACTGGGGTGGAAAATCAAGAGGAGGGCCTGGAAAAGCGAGCTAGCGGCGCAGTTCACTTTGCTGCTCAATTTAACACCAACAAAAAAAAAAAGCAAAAGCAAGCAGCCACTTTAACCAAGTTAAGCAAAGAGTTTTTGGCTTTTAAGCAGGGTAAGGTGATGGGATTAAGGATATATACTTATATCAGAAGAATATTTGAGATGAGGAGATTGGGGAAATTATATTATAATGCTGGGTGTGATTTTCAAAGTATTTTATATTATTTAATTATTTAAATAGTTTATTTTTGACCTTTCAAGTCGATAATTATATATTTATATTTCTCTAGAAGAATTTTTTATATAATAAAACTACTTTTATTTTCCCCTTAAACCTCATCAATATTCAAACTTCTCTACGATTTTTCTAAGCCAAAAACCAATCCACTTTCATTTTATTTTCCCAACTTTCATTTTCATCTTTGTTTACCTGGAAATACAATCAGTATTACTCAGTCTATATTCCCTTTCCGGTGTTCCTTACCATAATGCCAGAGTGCCAAAAAATTAAGTCAAGATAGCTGAGAGCAAGGCAACACAACACAAAAACAAAAAAAATGAGAAAAAAGAGTAAAACACAGGGAAATGCAATTTCAACTGCCAGCGATGTTTGCTCACCGTCCAAATGTGTGTATTATGTGTGTGTATAAGGGTGTGTATTTGTATTTATTCAGTATATTGTACACCCCCACACACACTCAAACACATCCTGCAGGTACTTGGTACTTGGAAAATTCTGCGAGTCGGTTTTCCTAAACGCTTTTCCCTTCTTCTGGGATCTTATTTATTCGAGCTTTCCGCTTGAGCTGCTGCTACCTCCGAAAACGAGTGGCCTATGTGTCTGTGTGTGTTTGTGTGTGTTTATTTTTGCTCATTTCTCATTTTCTTTCAGTTTGCCTCATTTTCTTTCATTTTCTGAGCCAAAAGAAGGACCATATTACGTGCTAGACTTACCTCCAAACTAAATAAAGCAAAGAGCTAAATTCTAAATTAGATTCTATTTGTCTTACCCTCCTCTCTGTGTGTGTGTGTTAAGGGACTCCGGTTAGTGAGTTCATTCATTTTTTCATTTTCATTTTCATTTCACTTTTTAGCTGAAAGGGTTCTCAAATTTGACTTGAGGACGATGTTCGTCGTGTTGCATTCAAATGAATGAATGATGTGTGAGCAGAAGTTGAAGTGCAGAAATTTAAGTGGCTTTGCCATAAACACTGCCCAAAGTACTCTTCACCACAAAAAAGACGAGGGAGAGGGAGCATTGCTTTTCACATATTTAATTAGTTTTTCAAACATCAAACATGTGATGTGATGTTTCTGCCAG
The DNA here is from genome assembly GCA_008042515.1 of Drosophila truncata. Taxonomy (NCBI): domain Eukaryota; kingdom Metazoa; phylum Arthropoda; class Insecta; order Diptera; family Drosophilidae; genus Drosophila; species Drosophila truncata. Next base: position 14,290 of record VNJQ01007112.1, on the reverse strand, counting down.
CAACTTTTGCTAAAATTCAATCAAGTTTCTTACAAAGCAAACAAAACCGATGTTTGGTCCCAAATAGATTAAACAGTTTACCAGTTTCTTCACTGCACTTGCCAGAGTTTGGCCAGTGAAACATCAAAAGTTTGCTCAACACTTTCGCTTGATTGTATTTCCCATTTATGTCATCTGGCAACAGGCAAAAAATGCAAAAAGCAAAAACTAGTCAACATGCAATAAACACATTCCATACTGGCCTTTGACATGGCCGTCTTTTGTTTATATAAAATGGTTAAATAAATTGCACGCTTAAGAAATGCTACAGAAATGTTTGCATTCGTTAAATTAAATTTTGAAATATGCTTTGGAAAAGATTAAAGCACTAAAGGAAAGGGAGTCCATTTAATAAAATGCTTTTGCAGGCGAAAGGATTTTGCCTCTTTCAATATATATTACGTATACGCACCGAGCAACTGGCACTTCCGCCTGCCGGCAATATTAATTCTCCCCCTCACACTCCCCTTTTTTGGGCTGTCGGGTCTTTTATGATGTGTGACTGCCAGGTTCGGTTACTTTGCAAAAGAATATTTATTTTGGTAGAGAATATATATACTTTTATACATATTTATGCCAAAGTTTTGCAGGCTTTTTGTGTGTCTTTTTTGTAGTACGAAAATTGTGAAAACAGATTATTGCTTCCGTCATGTGGGAAATGCTATAAAAACGAAGACGAAGGACCTTTTAAGTCATCCCCAGGCTCTTGGGAAAATTGAACGTTTTAAAACACTTTGTTAGTTATACTGACAAAGGACGACGGACTCGTGCCTGAAAATATTCAGGCAGCCAAATGGAATGTAACTTAATTATTTAGGGAAAACTTAAGAGCCCCAAAAAAAAAGGTTTCGAATGCTTATGGCAAGGACTTTGCGGGGGATTTCATATTTGAAGGGGAAAACAATTGTCAAGTTTTTGCCCGACTTGTGTAGTTGGTTAAACTTTCTCGAGGGGGGGATTGCAAAAATCCACGCTTATTTGTGAAGTGCAATTCCGGTGCAATTCGCCCTGAGCTCCTCCTGCTCGAATAAAACTCATTAACGCACGTTCCCTCCGAAAACTAAACAACTACACAACTATTCAGAAAGTTTTGTTTGGCAAGACATTAGCAGGAAATAAGCAAATAAAGCGAGGCAAACAAACGTCCCTGCAACTGCAGGAGAACGAACCTACAATTCGCTGTGCACTTTGGTAAAAACTTATTTCGCTTTCAACTGCCAGCAAGGGGGACAAAGTTTTCACTTTGAGTGGATTGTTTTGTGATTTTTGTTCGCTTTTTTTGAGTTTGCCAGCTTAGTTGGGCATCTTTGGGAGATGGCTTTGTCAGCATGTTAACAAATTACTTAGAAAGATTATAAATTAAGGTAAATAACTATAAAAAAAACAGTTTTGAGGTTAGATATAATAAATTATATTATTTTATATCAAAATATACTTAAGAAAATATTTAACTTTTGTCTACTTGACAGTTCTTTTAGTTATTTCATTTTTACAAATTTCTTAGCAGCCTTGAAATTGCATTATTTTATTTTTCCTTTATATTTGTGTCTTAAGTTATTTAAAATTCAATATAATTTTTGTTTTTTTTTTCAAGTAATACTATATATTACTGGTATGGGTATATGTGCGGTATTTCACTCTTTATGCCTGCCACGTTTCGGGCATAAACCGACAAGTTTACGACTTCCTTGAACGCCAAGGAGGCACGCACACAATTTGTCAATCAATAAATTTGCGATAATTAATGCTGCTTATTGGCATTTCATACACTAAACGCACCGCACCGAGCAATCTATATACATATATATATATAAAGTATATACAGTATCTATATCATGGCTTCTCTTCTTTCTTTTTTCTCATTTGCAGTTACAAAATTTGTACGCATTGGTATCGCCGACAAAAACGATTCACCGCCATATTTCGATAGATTTCTGTACGAGACTGAAATCGATGAAAATGCCGATTTGCAGAGCACAGTCCTCACTGTCAACGCCAAGGATCACAATGAGTGTGAGTAGCCAAGCCGAAGGACCAGACATAAGCCATAAACCATAAGCCCTACCCCTACATATATCCAATTTTATGTGATTTTCCCTTTGTCTTAAATTGGATTTCTCGACTCGAGCCAAGGAAATCTATCGTACTTAATCGCTCGAGCCAAAGAATATATATTGCATAAATTGCCAATTGATTTAATTAAGTGTGTCTTTAATTGCAATTGTCTGGGAGCTGAGTGTGTGTGTGTGTGTGTGTGTGTGTGCTCATGTCATGGGCAATGATTTGCATTTGAAAGATATTAGGCTGCAGACAGCTGCTTGAGGGCAAGATTTTCACGAGTCAGAGAGTTCACAAAACATATTCGCAAAGGCTTTCTGAGCAATTAAGCATGTGCTTCGAATAATATATTGAAATAGCATGTAGCCATATTATCAATAATAATTAAACTTTCTAAGCATAAAAATTAAATAAAAAGCATAAGCATAAAAATGAATTTATACAAAAAGATTATCATACATAAATGTATATATTTTTAGCAATAGAATTAATTTTGCTGAACTGTGAAATCGTTTGACAAATATGTCATCGAAATATTTATGCTCTGAATACATAGAAAAGTCATCAAGTACACTAAAATAAATAGAGCACAAAATGCAAATACAGAATACAAAAACTTGATTGTACAATGATAACCAGAAACTGGAATTGGTTTACCTTTCCTCAAATCGAACTGTCATTCCTTCAACTTGTAAAAGAGAGCAATAACAAAGTCATCCATGAACAATTGCTTACATGATGTTTGCTAAATCATGCGGCAGTTACATTTTCAGTCAGTTTGAGTCATGAATCCAACGACTTCCTTTCATAAAACACCAAAAAATTATACGAAAATGTACATATAGGATGCCATAAACATTTGGAAAAAACCAATTTGGCAATTTCCCGCATGGGGCCACAAATTTATGCATAAATATTAAAGGGCCGCTTCGAGAATATTTTTCCAGCCCACGCGCTCTGAGGCTCATAATAAACATTTACAGCATTTATTTATTTTAATGCTGCGCAGCCATTGTCAAATATTATTAGACACTGGCCATGTACCGCAAATATTTGCGAAATATTAACAAATAAAGGCTCATTGAAGGCAAAGATACACACGCAGGGCAGAAGAAGATACAGCTTGGAGTCATGCATAAATCCATAAAATACAAAGACAAACACAAATGAGGGGCAAGTGAGCATCTAATATGCGTATTTGTATATTTCTCTATTGATTCCCATGCGGAAATTATTATTGTTAATACTGCGAGAGGAGTGTGGGAAGAAGTTCTGAGTTTGTGGCAGATACGATTTGCAGCACGAAAAACATTCAAAATCTCATTGAGAGCGTTTAACAACTTTTTCCCCACCGAAGGGAGCCGCGCCAAGCTTGCGGGCAGAACTTTGTCTTTCCTTGAATCTGCCTCCATGACAGCAACAGCAACATCAACAGCTCGCAAAGGACATTTCAGAAAAGGATGTCTGAATCCTTGTTGACGCCGGCGCGACGACAGCGAAAAAAGCATTAACCCGAATTGGGAAAAAAGGAACAATCCTGGCAACAATAACACAGTGCCACACAACACAAAATATAAAATATGGAAATGGTAAAGTTTTGATTTGGAATAAACACATGCCTGAGGTTGAGTTTTATTTTAAATAAATAATATAAAATAATATAAAAATTGTGCATTTCCATAAAAATCATAACAAAGAAAATATTTCAGAGGTGTTATTACAATTTTTCAGAATTTTGTGTACCAGTCAATGGTCTTTTAAAAAATATTTTCAAGCTCGGCTTTGGTTTTATTTAAATTTAACCAAAAAGATTCATTAAATGTTGCCCTAGATATCATTCATTTGTAGACCAGTGTAGTCCTTTACGGGGGAAAAAGAAAACAACGCCGGCAAACGGAAGAATAAATGTGCACACGAAAAATTGGGAACTACTCGGCGACGGGAAAAGCTTTTCCTTCTGCGGATGGAATATGAATTGAAGGCTGCGCGGCAAAGAAACAGGGTCAGGAGAAATCTTTTATGTGATTTCTTGCGTTGCCATGTTTTGCCTCTACTTTTCAAATACGAATATCGAATGGAGCTGTAAAACTTTTGTGCCATTCCGTGCCACATTCGAAATTTATGAGCGAAAAGATTATTTATTTGAGTGTGCGCGAGTGGTTGCCACATGTGTTGGCCAAATGTTGTCACATTCGAGCCAGTTCGAGGAACTTCTCCCACTCAAAGCAAACGATGCTCATTTATTTCTTCATTCCCTTCCCTTCCCAACAAATCCCATCCCTTTAAAAACACATTTTTAAAGCCGCACCCGCTTAGAGGTGCTTCCCAAAAACAAAAACAACAAGAAAAACTTCCGCAAAAACACTTAGCTGCCACCCTCAACCTTCAAGACAAATAAAATAAAATAAAAAGTCGTACACACGCGAAAGCCTAGAAAGATCAAAACAAGAGCAGAAAGCAGAGAAATGCTTTTCCTCCACTTTTTAAAATGACTTTTCATGCTAAATAAGTACACACAGACAACATCAGAGAAAAAGAGAAGGCCTGGGAGATTTTTACTGCCTTGGTCTCGGTCTCGGCTTTAACCTCGGCCATGGCTGCTGCTCCCATGTGTGCCCGAGTCCCTGGTGTCTGTATATTAATTTATTATCATTATCAGTGATTTAAAAATGGCGTCATGACATCGTAAATTGTAAACGTCATTGTCTAAGGCTGGGGGACTACTTAACACGACTCGCCTGAGCTACTCCTAATGCCCCTGTTGTTGTTATTGTCTGGCATTATAAAAAATTATATATAAAAAGGAGAAAAAACAAAGAAAAACAAGGACAAGTAGATGTTTAAACTAGAGAATATCTTATAGGTTTTCCTCAAGCGATGAGCAGTAAATTTGATTGTGGAAAAGGCATAAAACATAAATTGCTTGTGCGAGGGGTGTTGCTGAAATTGTAGATAACATTTGCTTTAAATTATAAATCGTAAATTATTTCCTTGTATAAATTTAAATAATTAAATATATTTATACAAAATTTAATAAATAAATTTAGAAAAGAAGCAGGCTGGACACTTGCTAAACTTCAAAAGAGTCGTCTCCTTCTCCCTCAGTTCATTTTACTAGCTCAAAGTGAACAGATCACATGTTCGTCAAATAATTCAAAATTGTTAAAGAAAAAATATCTTAAATATGTATAGCGTATCGCGAAAGCGTTCTCAGTCTTTGAGGAACGATAACCAGGAGAATATCCTGGAGGATGCCATTCCTTCGAAGCGACTGCGCCATGATCGCTACACAAAAATTATAGAAAATAGTCCCACAATCTCCACAAAGACTGCAGTAAATAAGAAAAAGAAACAGGAAACCAATCTTGGGATTTCCGTCGACTATTTGAAAGGATTGCCCATACTCTTGGACTCGGATTCCAGTGATTTGGAGACAGAAACTCAGACTCAAACACAAGGCAAGACTGCAGATACCATTACTAAGGATAATCAAAATTGGTTTTCCTACCAACAATTGCAAGATATGTGCTCTGACATGATGAAGCAAAGCGAAGATCGTCTTAGAGAACAATATGAAGTGCAGCTGACCAAGGCTATGGCCGAGCAATATGATACTTTCATCAAGTTTAATCAAGATCAATTGTACCGTGAATTGGGACATAATCCCAGTTATTTATCATAGAAGCATTTTATTAACTTTGATTCTTAAGAATGCTCAAGAAGGAGGAGAGTACTCCAGCAGAAGCTTTTTCCTGTGTTTAAATTTGTTCCTTAATTTCGTTTCGTTACCAAAGTTTACAAAGAAATAAATTAAAATCCAATAAGCATATATTTTCCTGTTTGTTTTTGAATTTCTCAAATTATTTATAACTTTTCGAACAGCTCTCTGGCTGATTCGCTAATTGTGCAGAAAGCTGTTAAGGCCAACAAACAGCAAAAGCTAAATGTGGCCAAGTTATAATGCCTCAAAACTCGAGCTTCCTGACATCCTGTTCAGCCAACTTTCAACATATAACATCCAGCAGGCATCCAGCAACCCCTCTCATCTTTGGCTAGCCGAGCAGGTTAAGCGATTTACGCGTCGCTAATTTACGCTAATGTTTGCCTTTCACGTTTCCGCATAAATGCACAGACAATGTGGCAACATCAGTCCCTGGTTTCCCCCACCTTTTTCCCGCATTTTCTGTGCTCTCGCCCAGCTCCAGCTACGTTCTCCCCAGGTTTCCATCACACGTGTCCCGGCTGTCACATGTGAGAGCATTTTCATATTCCGCCAGAGAAGACAACACTTTCGCAGGCTGTTTAAACACGAAATAAGTAAATTATATGGCATATTGTTGTTGTTGTTGCAGGAATTCCCTTAAAACATCAGGGGCGTGTCCTTTCGCCTTTCTCCCGTGGGTGCAAAATGTTTTTTAATGAACTTAATTATTTCAGCTGCCTGGGATTTTCCTCTTTGACTTTGCTGCCTTGTTTTTGATCTTGGAAAAGTTATATATTTTTTATTCTTTGAAGAAAATAAATCTGTTGTTCTTGCTTTCTTATTTAAGAATCAACACAAAAAGCTTTAATTAAAGTAAGCGGTTACACAGAAAACTTAAATCATATTTAAATATTTTGTTATTAATATATTTTTTTTGCAAATAAAGTATATAATAATAAAATACATACTCTCTCCCGTTAAACAGAAAAAAAAGAACAGAACTTCTTTATTTAATTTTAAACTCTTTTTAACTTTCTTTTGACATCTTAATAGAATCCAATCGAATTAATTTCCATTACGTATACGCCAAGTGAGCGCCACGCCCCGATAAACGAGCTTAATTACCCCTGTGAACTGACGCATTAAATTTAATCTTTTTAACGCTACTTTTTCCGTTTTATCCTTGCAGCGACGAATATTCGATACCAGATCACAGGCGGTAACATAGGCAATGCCTTTGCCGTGCAGAACACCACCGGTGTCATTTACGTGGCAAGTCCACTCGACTACGAAACGCGGCCAAGGGTAAGTAGTTGACGGCTCTGGAAAATGTCTACAACTGCTGACAGGGTCGGCTCATCCACTAGCCAGCACTGAAAGAAATAATTTGCTTTAAGAAGAAATTAAATCTTGAATTGTATAGAAAAATCAACAAGAAAAATCAACTACTTACGATTTTAACTTTATTTTTGTATTATTATCGGGTAAAGAAAGATCTTTATTTTATATTATTTATATTTTATTTATATTTGATATTTCTCAAGCTGTCTGTATAATTTTCTTTATTTAAATTATTCCCATTTACATGATGCTTTTTCTGCCAGTACAAACACTTGTCTACAAGTTGATGCACATTTTTCTTAGTCTTATTTTTCTGCTAGGGTCTAACTTTGCGTTGCATGCATAATTTATATATTTTTCTGCCTTGGTAAAGAACAACAAAAACGAGAGCCAAAAAAAGAAAAAAAAAGAAATGTAAAACTATGCAAAACTTTCAGAGGAGGGAGCCAGCCAAACTTTCAACAAGGCAGGACGAAGCGTATAAAAAAATTAATCCGAAAAAGGGAAAATTCGCTTACATGCCGAAAGCATTTCCATTCCAAAGAGCTAGAGGGGTAGTGGGGATATATAGACAGCTACAGCTGTCGTTACATTTCCCAATGCGCATTTTTAACGTGATTGCTAACGCACCCATCCAGCACTGAGGGAAAATTATACTGAATAAGATTTTATTTTTAATTTTTAACTACAAATATCATTGGAATACTTGTCTTGGCTAAAAATGTTATATACAAAAGCTTAATTAATAGACTAAAAGTATATCTAAGAAGATTTTAAAGTGAACTAAACTAATTTTCACTTGTTGAAGTGTCTGCTCTGTTATATAATATGCCATAAGTCAATATATTGAGCATATTTTTACATGACAATTCATTGGGATATATTCTTCTACATGTGGGAGTAACCTTCATCCCCTTCCATATATCCTGCATAGCGGACTCATCACCTCTACGCAACTTGTTTTGGCACCCCCACAGGACTGGAAATCCGTGTAGCTGTCAATGCCTAGCCATGCAACAAGCTCTGCTAGTGCCACAACCAAAACAACATGCCGCAGTGCCCCGAACATGTGTTGCCAATTTCGTATTTGGTTCTACTCTTTTTTTTCTATTTGCTTTTTTTTTTTGTTGTTTTGTTTTGTTTTGTTCTGTTCAACCCGTGGAAAAAGTTACAATGCCCGCTCATGCGATTTTGGCTTTTGTTGTTCCAATTGCGACTCCGGGAGTCAGCATCAGGCGCATTAAGCCCGTCAAGCCGGAATAAATCTTTGTCCTTACATATTTTCCCATCTACGAAATTTCCATGGAAAATTTTCATAAATGTAGTTTTGTGTTTTGGAAATGCTGTTACTTTTTCAATTCACTTTTCTGCATTAGTATTATTAGTTTGGTCAGTTGAAAACAACAAAGTGTTTTTTTTATATGGTTTTGAGAGGCTTAAGTTAAGCTGTAAAGTTTATGTGATTATAAAGAGGTTAGGGAAATATTTATATATCTCTAACAGATTTTTAAATATATTTTTCTAGTATGAACTGCGGCTAGAGGCGACACGAAATCGCAAAAACAACTACACCACCGTTGTGATCAACGTTCGCGATGTCAACGATAATCCACCTGTTTTCGATCGTCAAACATATCGCACACAAATCACTGAGGAAGACGATCGCAATCTGCCCAAACGCATTCTGCAGGTAACTAAAGCTTTTCCCTATATTAAATAATATATATGTTTTAAAATAGATTATTTTTCATCTTAAAACACACAAGAAAATGAGAAATGGAAGGCATATTCCTTTTTTTGGATGATCCAATAAGATCCGATTAAAAGTGTTGCCTACTTTCCAGGGCAACTTTTATGCGCTTCACACAGTTTAAATATTGACACTAGCGCGCACCACGAACAGCAGAGAAAATTCAATACAATACACACAATACACGCAATTTGCATAAAAAGCCAAAAAAAAAAGTTAAACAATAAAAAAGAATGGCAAGCCGAAGGCAAACAGCAGGCTCGGGAAACTCAAGTGGCAAACGGATAGCACCCCCAGAATGTGATTGGGAAAGCGGAGAAAATGCGGATAACCGGGCCTGGCAAAAGGGAAAAGTTCTCTCGATGCTCGCGTGTAGCAATTCAGCCGTAAATACAAATAAATACTCATTCATTAATAATAACGTGATAGTTGCGCAACGGCACTGCACACACACACACATAAATACATACATCAACTTTATGTATCCGCATTCGTATATTCACACACAAAAGAAGAAAAAAAACACGCACTCCATGTGTATATATATCTTTGAACAAGCGACTTTTATTTAAGCAATAATTTACCAGGATAAAGAACAAGGAAAAAATTTTATGGCTATATCAAAATTTGAATACCCTTTTTAATGCTTTAAAGAAATTATCGTTTATCGTTATCGTTTGGTAAATGTTTGTGAATTCAAAAACGGTTTGAAAGCAAAAGAAAACAAAGAAATAAGATACTCCAAAAAAATCTCATAATAGCTCCTTTTTATCCTATAATACATATTATATTTAATGCCTCAGGACATGAAAATTCATACAAAGAGCATTCAATTTCAGCCAACTTTGCTGGTTTGCACTTTAACATTAAATACAAATTAAAATTGCACAGCTCAACGGGCGCATCCTTAACCGATGGGATGCGAAAGCAAAAACAAGGCGATTTTTTAATTACACATTTATGGCGTGGCAAAATGCTACAGGAGACAAGCATTGTCCTGGATGGCCGCATAATTGACGATATTTTCATATATGCATGTATTTATCTCCGAATAAAATGCGTTTGCCGTCGCCGACACCTTTGGACCCAAATTGATTCTTGTGCAATGCAAATATTTTTATGTAAAGCGTTGTTGCACTTGCCTGGAATATATGGTAAAGGCATTTCAATTATAGCCGTGAATGGGTGGGGGCGGGGTGTTCTGTGGGCGAGGACAATGGAACGCAGGCACTCGCAAGGCTCGCTTCCGCCCCCCGAAACGGGGCGGGGCAATAATAATGGGCACAATGATGATGGCACGTAGACAACTCTTTTGTCATATCAAATTGTGTTGAACATTTAACGTAAATTGTCGCATTGTGAATGTGCAGGCGGAATGGCGGGGATGACCGGAAATGATGGTTGGTGGTGGAAAATGGGGCGGCTGTGGGGAATGGCAGGCACTTAACACGTGACGATGATTTAATGGACCAAGGACCCAAAGGATATTGCTACAAGTTTGCCTGTAATTGTCAGCTGAAACCCTCTTTTTTTTCCCCGGATTACAATAGAAAATGGGTTGCACACATGCAGGATTCATGCATAACTTGCTTTGTTTTATACTCTGATAACTCCACTTTGCCAGAGAGAAAAGGATGCTCAGTTTCAAAGGGAATGCACTGAACAGGCCAATTATTTCCTTAAAGTGACATTATTCTGTTTTTATTTGAATTGGCAACAAAATTTACATTTTATTTACAATTTCTCAAGTATTTAGCTGCTTGTTAAAAATGGATTACGAGTACTTGAAGTGCATTTACACACTTACTTATTATTCCCATTACTTTATCGGGTAAATATCTGAGTGTGGACTTCCTCAATTTATAGTAAAATATTTTCAAGACTCTTTGCAGATTCAAATTGCTCAATTGTTTTCCATTTATTCGATTTTATTCCTCCCTCAGTTAGTTAGTCCAATCAAACTCGATGACCATTTGCCTATGATCAAATATTCCAAGAAAAAGCCCCTAAATGCTGATTTCATTTACTAACCGCAAGGCAGAAAACGAACAAAATAAAAATAAAACAATAAAACAAAAGAAAACCCCAAATCCGATTGAATAATTACATAAATCTCTGTAATATTAGCATTTCGTTCTCCATTTCTTTTTTTTTATGTTCGCCTGACAATATTTTGTGGAAGCAGAAAATAAAATGGGCAAAAAATAGGAGAGCAAAAAATAAAATCGAAGCATAAATTTACAAGCAATCTGGCTGGCAAGGCCACGCCCACTGTCCAGATTTTTTGCAGCCTCCCCCCACCGAGCATTCCAAACCCCTCTCGGCTTTTCCCCCCATTTCAACATTCACGTTGCCCTTTATTGGACATTTAAAGCATTTGGCTCATTTGCATATTTGATTTATAGCCTCCGATATCGTAAGCAGCGTCCAGCGAGGGCACGAAAAATCGCTTAACCCCCCGTCGATTTGGGCAGCACCTGAAAATGATTTTGATTCTGATTTCGATTCCCTTTCCATCCGATATAATGCACTTTTTGTGACCAACCGCATTTCGTTCTCTCTCTCTCTTTTCAGGTTACCGCCACCGATGGCGATGTAGATAGACCAATAAATATTGTATATTTCCTGACTGGCCAGGGCATCGACCCTGATAATCCTGCGAATAGTAAATTTGATATAAATCGCACAACGGGCGATATTTTTGTACTCAAGGTAAGTGTTTGTTGGGATTATTTTTCAAGTTTTTAAGGATGTATCACACTTTTGACTTTTGTTAATCAGCTTATTATATATTTACAACATTAGAAGTGTGATACTACCTTTAATAGATTCCAATTTCGAGTCCCTGTCGTAAAGCGGGCGTAATGAAAGCCAGTTAAAAAATTGTCCTTATCCCCCCTCGGGTTCTCCCCTAACAGCAAACCCTGCAAATGGCGTGCAATGCAAAAAAAAAGGAAATAAAAAAAAAGGAAAATAAGTTTTTCGTTTGTGCTTCTGCTGGGGGTACTCCATAAGCCCCGGGGGGTATTTCGGACACAGAGACTCCGCTTTAGCCCGTCACAATTGAGCCACAGTTTATGCTCGCACAATGGCGCAGTTTATATTGTGTGACGAGTGAACAGTTAAAAAAAAGAGAGGGTCACTGCCCAGTGTGGGAATGGGCCTACCCTGAATTTATGCGGGTCGAGTGACCTTGTCCAAGTGCTGGTTTTGAATAAATAACCTAAAGTCCACGCAGAATGTCATAATTTTTATTGGCATTAAAAAAGTCTCCTGCACCTTTTTAATATTTGCATAAAAAACAAGAAGAAGGGAATTACAGAGTTAAAGGAGTTTTTTGGGGCTTTAGAAAATATAAAATTGAATAAATTGTTCATGGGAAAAATAAACATAAAATTTTTACATTGCACCCAAGAGAAAATTTTAGTTAAAGGAATCTATAAACAAGGGAAAGGTTAGAATTAAAAATATATTTATAAAACACAAAATTCATCTAAAAAAATTCCATTTACAAATCTAGGATAAAAGGTATAAAATAGTTTTCACTTTTTACCCTCAAACCCTGCAGCAAAATTGCCGCAGAAAAAACTCCGAGTGACTTGACACCTCTTTTAATATTTTTGCACAGCATCACTCGTTTCATAAACGGAAACGCTTGAAAACGTGTTCAATATTTAACACTTTTTGTCGGCTTCTGATTGCTGTCATCCCCCACCACCCTTGTGATTGCTCGACTTTTGTAAATTGTAAAAGCTTTCGGCGCGACTCGGTGGCGTATGATTAATTTAAAAGTGTGTCAAACCGCACACAGCGGTGGACAGTGGGTGAACGAGGACATACAAAAAATAATGACATTTAGATGCAACAAAAAAAAAAAAAACTAAAAGTGCCACCGTTGGTTGTCAGCTACATAGACTCCAATTAATTTCAGACAAAGTCCATAAAAACAAACGGGTCAAAATGGCAGCAGCGAACGGGTGGATAACAGAGTTGCTAACTCTGGATTATATCAAAGGGGAAGCCTATCATTAATTTAAATTGGCTTGAAATGGATTAGATTAATTAATTAACTAATCGGGGAGTGGTTTTTAATAGAATAGAGTTGGGCGAAAATTAAAGGCTAAAATTTCTCACTGAGAAAACTCTTTGTTTAATAGAATTATTTATTCCTAAGTATAACTTTTTGATAAAAGTTACCTAAAGTAAAATATTTTAAAATTTATCATGTTATCAAATATCAAAACATATAGTTCAAAACTAGTTCCAGTTCGTAAATAGTTGCCACCACTGCTGGACACACACAGAGCTAGGAGGTCCTTCCAATCCCCTCTGCAGCTTGCATAAAATGTTCAAATGTTGCTGCTGGCGGTTGGTTTGCTTTATTTGTTTTATTGTTGGCGGATAGGACTCTTCCCTCCGATGCGATAGGGATAACGTGGGCAGAATGGGGGTGAACGGGGGCGGCATTGGGGCAAGTGGGCGTGGCAGCGACAGCATGTGGCATTTGTGGTTTTGACGCTCTACAACCGACCACATGTAAATGACGTTCGTCGTTCGTTATTGGAGCGCGGTTTCCTCGCATAAAATTGAGTGTAAAATCAGGCAGGAAAATGGTTGGTTGTGTATGGGTTGGGGATAGCAAAAAAAAAAAAAGGAAAACAAGAAAGGAAGCTAACTTCGGTTCGCCGAAGATTATATACCCTTGCAGATTGCAATTGAACTATAAAATTAAATTCGAAATTCTGAAATAATATTAAGTGGTCAATTCCCAAATTTGATTAAAATATTTTGAGAAATAGCGAAACTCTGAATTTTTTATTATTACCCTGATTGTTCCTATGGCAGCTATAGGATATAGTTGTCTAATTTTCATGAAATTAAAACTAAGACTCTCAAACAATATTAAGTGGCCAAATCTCAAATTTGATGAAAATATGTTGAGAAACAGCGAAGTTAGGATATTTTCTATTATTTTCCTGATTGTTCCTATGGCAGCTATATGATATAGTCGGCCGATTTTCATGAAATTAAAACTAAAATTCTGAAAGAATATTAAGTGGCCAAATCTCAAATTTGATGAAAATATGTTAAAAAACAGCGAAGCTATGAATTTTTTTATTTTTTTCTGATTGTTCCTATGAGAGCTATAGGATATAGTCGTCCGATTTTCATGAAATTAAAATCGAAATTCTAAATTAATAATTAATGGCCAAATATCAAATTTGGTGGAGTTTTGTTGAAAACTGACAAAGTTATAATTTTTTTTCGAAAGTTTTACCGATCGTTCCTATGGCAGCTATATGATATAGTTGTCCGATCCAGCCCGTTCCGACATATTTACGAGTGAGAGTATATAGAAGACTAACTGCAAAGTTTCATTCAGATAGCTTTAAAACTGA
>VNJQ01007111.1:0-39111 GCA_008042515.1 Drosophila truncata | reverse complement strand
CTAAAAAAACCCTATTGGTGAAAAAAAAATTCACCCCGAGCCCAGCTGGTTATGGCCGTTTTTATAGCAATGACAACTATAAAAATATCGCGATGATAATAGTTTTTAAGAAGAAAAATATCGGTATATCGATATTTTGATATATTCCCGATTTCCAGTGTTGCCAGGTCGGCAGTGTTGCCTGGTACGGAATGCAACAAGCCAGAAAATATTGCTATTGACGTTCCAAGAAAATGGACTCGGCAGATTGGTACTATGAAAGCATACCAAAGTGTAGAAGTTAAAATTTTCTCTAATTTCGCAGAATTCAATAGGGGAATAAATATAATTTATTAATATTAATACATAAAAATATTACTTTGTTAAAAATAACCTCTATTTATTTTTGCTATTTATGAAATTTCCTTTAGCTCCAATTAGAGCTGTATAAACATCGATATTTGAACACATCGATACTTTTGATATTGATTGATTTTTAATTTTTAGGTTATTATTTTTATTATTATTATATTTTTATTGTATTTCAAGAATACTTTCGATAATATACATTTATTTTAACATAAATTAAAGGAATATGGGAGATCAAGCTTCACAGATTATCACATATTACGATTTTTGTTGATAAAGAGTAGATTATCAACTATTTTTGGTTTAAGACAACTCCTTCTATCCGACAATATTTCTCCAGCTTTACTGAATGTTCTCTCCGACATACATTGGTTGCGTTCACCAGAACAACATGATCACTGATCACTGATGAATTTCTATCGATAGTGTGTGTCATCCCTAATTTTTTGCAAGATTTTAGTAAACATGATCACCAAAAAGGGATCGTAAAAATAGTCCGCTACCTTTTCGCAATACTGATGGATTATATCGATGGTTGAAGTATCGAAATGAAAAATAGAGAAATAAGAACGTAACTAAAGGAAAAATAAATTATTATTAATGAAACCAGTGGTCAGTCATTATAATTACTTAATTTTAACGAATTGATAATTATTTATATAATTATTATTATGTTTTTGTCAGCAAGAAGGAAGTGTACAGTGCTGCATTAGAATGAAATAAATTTGACATTTGGCCTTTTCAATGAAATAAGGCACCACATTCAGCAATAAATTATTTTATGAGGTCTCTGGTCAAAAACTATTACTTGGACAATTTTAGGAATGTTTTAAAATATCTCCAGTTGATTTTTAGTTACGGTTACCTGTTGTTTATTTCAATTATCTTATAAGCACTTTCAAATAAATGTTGGCGGGAAGCAGGAAGATAACGATAGGTTCCAAGCCGATGTTTTTTGAGACGGCGTAATGATCATACGCGTTCACCAGAACAACATGATCACCGATCCCTGAGGGATCAGTGATCAGTGTTCATGTTGTTCCCTGAGGGATCAGTGATCAGTGATCATGTTGTTCTGGTGAACGCAACCATTCATTTTGCACCTAAATAAAATAATTATTAGCAGACGTTAATTTAAATTGCAAAACAATTACTTTCCAATATGGAAGAGGCTCTTTATCTTTTGAAAGGTTTTGTCTCTCATTATATTGCCTTAAAAGGAAATTTGCGTCAACTCGACTTGATCGAATTTTTAATTCGGACTTATTTTGTAGAAATGAATATATATATATTTTTTTGTTGAGGGAGGTTCAACTGGTGGAGTTGGATGCTCTTTGGAAATTTTGGACAGAGCACGATATATCGATACTCTAAAATATATATCGATACTAACGCAAAAATAGAAACATCGATACATCGATATTAGTATCGATGCTTTTACAGCCCTATACCCAATTTTGTGTTTTGATTTATACACCTGACGACAGAAACAAAATCCAGATGACAAATCTCAGCATCAGTGGCCAGCAGGTGCCGCTGGTACCACAGCCCATAGCAGAGCCTTTCCGGATCACCACGAATGCGCCGCACCAGATGAACGATCCCAGCCTGACGCCCGGACGAAAGAAGCTGCAGAAGTGGTTGGGTCGTGTCCTGCGTATCGTCATCACCGACGGCCGTGTCCTGGTCGGATTCTTCAACTGCACGGACCGTGATGCCAACATTGTGCTGTCCATGTGCGCCGAGTACTTGGTAGAGGGCCAGGAGCCCCGCCTCCTGGGCAACGTAATGGTGCCCGGCAAGCACATTGTTTCCCTCAGCATCGACGAGCCCGACCCACAGTCCAGTCTACTGGTGCAATAGTTACGTGCCATATCTCGCGTTTTTAGTTTATTTCGTGTCAATAAAATACAATTAAAAAGGTATTCTCTTTAAAATCTTGTACTTGGGTTGCATATATTCAATTTTCAGATATGCTAGATATAGCCTGAAATAATCTAAACTGGCAACACTGCCATCCATCGAAGGCTGATGAATCAGCTGAGTTTGTTTGTTTGCTCGCACAACTATTCCTGTGCCAATTAATTCACTTAATCAAGCGAAACACCAGGCTGTGGTCCATTTCGTCCGATTCAATTGAGGCCAATCAGCAGCGATGGACTTCACGACCTTCGTCAAGCCCTCCAATGGCAGCGGTGACGCCAATGGCGCCCAGACGACACTGCAGTTCTGGAAGCATGTGGAGTACATCGAGAACCATGGGAAGCAAGAGGACGACTATGAGTACTGCATGACCGAGTTCCTGCGCATGTCGGGCATCTATTGGGGCACCACGGCGCTGGACATAATGGGCCAACTGGATCGGCTGGAGCGCAAGCACGTCATTGAGTTTGTGAAGCGATGTCAGTGCCCCACAACGGGTGGCTTTGCGCCCTGCGAAGGTCACGATCCCCATCTGCTGTATACATTGTCTGCTGTGCAGATCCTGTGCACCTATGACGCCCTAGAGGAGATTGATTGCGAAGCGGTTGTCCGATTTGTGGTGGGATTGCAGCAGCCGGATGGCAGCTTCTTTGGCGACAAGTGGGGCGAAGTGGACACCCGGTTCAGCTTTTGTGCGGTGGCCACGCTCACGCTTTTGCAGCGGATGAAGCAAAGCATCGATGTGGAGAAGGCGGTCAAGTTTGTGCTGTCGTGTTGCAATCAAACGGACGGAGGTTTCGGATCCAAGCCAGGGGCGGAATCACATGCGGGTGAGTAACAATACTATTACAGTGGCTATTTTCTGCGCGGACTAGCAATAGTAGATTAAACTTTACGCTTCCTGATCTTAATTCTCATTTCGTAGGTTTGATTTATTGCTGCGTTGGCTTTTTCTCGCTGACCAATCGCCTGCACCTGCTAGATGTGGACAAACTTGGCTGGTGGCTCTGCGAACGTCAATTGCCCTCTGGCGGTCTGAACGGTCGCCCGGAGAAGCTGCCGGATGTATGCTACTCATGGTGGGTGCTTGCCTCCCTTACCATAATGGGTCGTCTGCACTGGATTAGCTCCGAGAAGCTACAGCAATTCATTCTGTCCTGCCAGGACTCGGAGACTGGCGGCTTTTCCGATCGCACTGGCAACATGCCCGACATATTTCACACGCTCTTCGGAATCGGTGGTCTCTCGTTGCTGGGGCATTCCGGCCTGAAGGCTATTAACCCCACGCTCTGCATGCCGCAGTACATCATCGATCGATTGGGTATCGAGCCGCAGCGCTTGGACAGGCCGTGAAGGAGAGCATCAAAGCGAAATATTTGTAGCTACTCAATAGATCCGCTCAGACCTCTCCCTTAATTCCTAGTTTTATTTGTACAAACAAAAAAAGACCAAATTCCAGCGCAATATTATGTTATTCTCGTAGTACTCAATGCCCCTTTTCTTTTACTACGTTGTGTGCATTTATTCATCCTTTAACTGATTTGTATATTTTGTATTACGAAAAATTAGAGCAGCATTAAATAAATATATTATTCTATTACAGCGAACTGCAATGGTGTTTTAATTAGACATTCCAAGTTAAAAACAGACTAAAATAGACTTCATCTTCGGCTGTATATATTTTACTGGACTATAACTAGATTTGTTTTAAACTTTCTTTATAAAAACTATCCAACTTTTCGCTTTATTCTCTGGGAGCTTTAACAGTTACTAGGTACCCACCCAAGAAATTATTTATAAAGCATTAATAACAACACAATTTAGACCAATTTTAACATTTTATTGATTTATTTGCAAAAATATTTAAACTAACATTTGCATATGTGACAAAAACAATTTGAAATGTTCTTGCTAATTTATATGTATATAGTCTAGGCTGTTTTACATATTTAAGGTAAATACATATCGATGTGTAAATTGTTATGTACATGAGGAATCCAAGTGTAAGGACTAATTAGTTAAGAACGTGGCAACAAAGATTGCTTTACGAAAAATACACGAATCACACGAAATTGGAATTACAAACTAAACATTAAGTGTAGTCACAGTGTGTGTGGGTTTCAATTATAGACAATTGAAATGATTCTTACAGAGCACAAAAAACGATATTAAACGATATGTATATAGGCAATGTCCGAGTTGTGTTATGTATGTGTGTAATCTGTAGTATACTCGATGCACGTCTAAGGCACTCTATAAACAATTTCAGCTAACAATTCTGTTAAAAATGTATTTCGTCATCTACTCTATGGACTAATGGAGAGGAGCGTTAGGAATTACTGAACTTTTCGTCACTAGTCAGCACATTGTAGGCACAGCCCAAGGCCCAGGAGATTTCATGGCCATCAATCTTTTTGTAAAGCTGCAATAAAAATTGAAAGATTTAGGGATGCATCTACAAATACATCTTTTTCAAAACCCACCTTTATTTTCTTTCCGTCGTTAAGACCAAATCCTTCGCGCAGCAGCGTCGAGATGAACGTGAGGTCGAAGCACATGAAGGGCTGCTCATCATTGGGAATAGCACAGATCTCCTGGGCCTTCTTGCGGAACGCCTCCACAGTGGTCTCTCCGCCAGCTATGGGATCCACCAAGCCCGTCTCGACGGCCCGCTCGAAGTAGTAGCTGAAGGCAGCCACAGCATGCTGCTTGAGAGTAAATGGCTTGGGCTTGACAAGCGGCATCACCTTGCTCTTGACTAGCTCCAGGCAGGCGTCAAAGTCGACAATTGGCTGCTCGGCACTGGACTTGGGGTTCTCCTTGCCGCTAATTTTGTACTGAACGTTGCCGTACGTCCATGTGCGATTGGCAATGATCGGATTGACGCACGCGCTCTCCAACACCGAGGCTTCCTTCTTGTAGCCATGCGAAAAGACGGCATGGCGTGCGGCCATTAGACCCAGGCCCAAATAGCTGTGCGTAAACACGTTGATCTTCTTGCTGGAGGTTGCCACTTCGTGCATGTACTTATCGTACACGGGCACCTGTTCGGGATCCGTTGGCGAAAAGGTAACCTGGGTGCTGCCGCCCCCCAGATCCAAGGCAGCCGCCTGGTTCGTCTTCGACAGTCGTCCCAGCAGGAAGTTCACGGTGAACCAACTGAAGATGCCCTCATCGGTGCCATCCATTATCTCCACTGCATCCATATCTACGCTGAACTCGGACTTGGCAAACAGATCACGGACGGCATTTAGGATGTTTTCCGCTTTGCTGGCTGGCAGCAACCTCAGGCCGGCGGTGGCCTTCAGTACCAGCGGTGTGGACGACCAGTGCTCCTTGGGTATAAAGGCGCGAGCCTCATCCAGCAAAAGCTTGATGGAGTGCGCTCCATCGGCTGGATTGTCAGCAAATGAGCTCAAGCCAGGCTTGCGCTCTTTGAATAGCTCCTCGTAGAGCACCAGCTTGTTGTCGATGAAGCTGCGATTGAACTTGTAGGCCAGGACGCGGCTTCCCGTGGATCCAGCATCTATGATGGCCGCATACTGCACCTTGCTGTAGCCAAATTTGGAGGCCAGGCGGGCCAAGTACGGGCTGGCGTTCTCGGAGACAAAGCCTGAATCGTCGGAGGGTTGATTGATGGTGGTTTTTGGTTTTGGACGCACGACATGTCGAACAGGTGTCGGGAAATGGGGTTCCACATGCACATACGGAACGGTGACCGTGGGGAAAACAGAGGGTTTGGTTAGCACAACTTTGGGAACGTCGTTCTTAGCATAATACGAATGATACACACCAAACATAAAGACCAGCAGAATGGCTGAGATGACCAGGCAGAGGAAGAAGATCTTGAGGCCGCTGGGACCACGGCTGCTGCCGCTACCGCCATTGGGAGATCCGCTGTTTTTCCGCCGCAACGGCTTTTCATCGGTGGCAAGCTGCAGATAGAACATTAAGTTAGTTAGTGAGTTATTCAAAGTTCTTCTTCTGTATTTAATGGTTTTTTTTTTAGATTTCTACCAGCTTATATTCGTATTTCATCGCTCAACTTCTCGGGGAGATTCCCGTTGCCTGCTCAGCCACAACATTTATGCAAAACTCGGGACTCGTGCGGAACAACACATTTCAGCTGTTTGGCTGGCTCTCTTTAAATATTAACACGCACGCTGTTTGCTATCTTTTTTTTTTGAAATGTCAATGATTATGTTGTTTTCATTTATTTCTTTTTTTGGGGCTTTTATCGCTCGCATGGCCAGGGCTACGGCGATGCAGCCACCGATAACGATAACCAGGGCTACAGCACCCTGTTTACAACGGTAATGCAGTGGCAAGCGGAGAAAAGTTTTCGATGGCCATTTCGAAAGATACGCGGGACTTTAACTTAAAATAAATCATTTTAATTTTGTTCCATTTTACTAAGTAAAGTAATAATTGAAAATATACAACTTTTATAAAAGTTACTTTACTATTATTGAGATAGGTGATAAATCAGAAATCTATTTAAATTTTTATTTCTACTCAAAAACTGCTAAAAGTATGCAATGATATTTTTGTCGGACAATGAATGAAGACTTTATTGCTTTAGAAAAATGTATTTAATTTGGTGAAAATGATTCATTAAATTATTTTAATTAATGAGAGCCTAAATAAAATTAATGGATAAAAATTGTTGAAGCTTCATTATACGAAAACAGTTTAAATGCGGATAGAGTATATATTCGAGGCATTTTTAAATATTATTAGAAATTAATTAAGCAAAGAGCTTTCTCTAACTTATAATAATAATGGTTCCTGGTAATATTGCTCAAAGATAATGATTAAAATTTTGTTCCTTAGTTTATTTTTTAAATACTACCTAACATTTTATTTCAAGAAGACTTCTAACAATAAGAATCCCTTGCCCAAAGAATTTCAATAATCTATGCGTGCTCGCATGCATTGATACAAATAGAAACCTGTTCCCAAAGTTCAAAGTCATGCTAAATTACACAATATTCAGTGGACTCCGCAACAGCAACGTCCATTTGTCTAGATTCTAGAATTTAGAGGGCGTCTTATCAAGTAACCTTCGTGGCGATATGACAACGATAAGACGCAATCAGTTTTGACTACGGTAGACATGCCTCGACCACCACTAACAATAATAATCATAAGTGGGGCAGGCAATAAGCGATCTTTTAGCTTGATTAAATATTAACGTGGCTGGAGGGCAGCAAACAAAACTGATGAAATTCCCATTATTTAAACAAATGTTTCGCTTTGCTATTGGTAAGTGGATGGCTGACGTAAAAATAGCTTTCAAGACTTGAAGAAAACATGTTTAGTTTGGGGCTAATGAAGTATTGATATAAGTCCCATTGTACTTTTCTCTATACTTTGTAGAAATTATAACAGACATATAGCAATTACAGAACGTTTAATATTCACTGTGTGAACCTATCGCATATGTTCCATTGGGCACGCCGCTACTGTAATCAATAAATCAATTGATAAGAGGGGACGTGGGCGACCGCCTTTTGTGCCGGCTAACGATGAGTAAGAAATGAGGGAGCATAAAATACTTTTCAGAACCTATCAGAAAATACATACTTAATCCATTTGGGAAATACTTTAATTGTTTGGCTGATAATTCGAATTTCATTGTCTAAAACTATTTGGCGTAATAGAAATTACAATTTTATAAATACGAAAACATAAGACAACTAAATAAAACAAAAAAAAAGATATATTTCTTAGCGTGTGGTTTTCAATCCAAAAATCTTTTAAAGCATTTTTTACAAGGCTTTATGTTCTTCTAACACTTTTGTCCACTTGTCCACAACTACTTGCTTCGTAAACCTGCTTTAAATTTATCGTACAGATAAAGTCCCGGTTAAGAAGTTTTACTTTTCTAGCGCTTATTGCAAGAGCTTCCAAATTACTTTTTTCGACTCCTCATAATAACATAACTTGCTTATTCTTTATCCTTTAAATAAATTACATGCGATGAGAAAACCAATTTGCTTTAACAGTAAGTTTATCTAGTCTATATGTTTTCTTTCTAACGACTTTTAGATACATTAATGTTGATAGGAGAAACAGTTGCTAAGGGTACAATATATGGTGGTGGTGGTAAAATACTTTTGATCACAATGTTTTTTCTAATTGCTTAAGTTGTGGGCACTTTGCATTATTTTAAAGCACAATGGGAGAGCGCTGAGGCAGATTATAAATAAATATAAATTCTGTTTCACTCCCACAAATTGACCTTTGAGCGGACGAATGGATAAGTGGATAAAAAGAGCCACGCAGGCAGGGTTAAGGCCACGTCCCCACATACTGGCAACCTGTTCGATTTCCTTGCACACTGCAGTGGCTGCTCCTCCGCCACCGTCCTAGACTGGTCCACTTGAATCTGCATTCACCGCTTCTCACCGGCGTGTACGTGTCGCGTGTGTATCTGAATTTCGTTATCCGTATCTCCGAGAAAGCAATTGAAAAGCCGTCTAGCTAGATTCGAGAATCGCTGCCAACTTAATTGTTTGTGTGGCCTTTTTATGTGGGTTTTTCATTCTTTTTTTTTGTTTGTTTTTTTGAGCCCCCAAATGACCTTGCAATTGAGGAGCGGAGCTACAGAAAGCATGGCTACCCTGGACATCTGGCGGTGGTTTATTTAAAACAAAAAATAAATAAACCGGCCGGCTCAGCCAAAGCAGAGAAACTAATATTACTTTCGACAGTGTGCCGCTGCCTGGCACAAACAAACATGTTTCGTGTGTGGAAAATAAATTTGCATAATATTAGTTAATCAAGCGGAACCTGCTTACGCGCTCTAGCATTAGGTTTAGACGTTGAAATGGCATGTAAAGTACAATTTAAATTTAAAATTGGCACCACTATATCTAGAACTCAGTGTGCGAATCATTTGATTTTGAACTTCCGCCTCAGAAACGAGCGCCTGCATGCGGCTGTGTGAGTGTGTGAGCAAATTGGCGTAAGAAATGTTGTTTTATTAGCCTCTTTAACCTTTGCCTTACTTTTCTCTTCCGCACATCGGTGGTGTTCGTCATGATGTTGTTGTTGTTTCTGTTGTATTACTTTGTACTTAATTATGTAAATAGACGAACGTATTAGCAAACGTGGCGCGGCGCCTATTTTGTTTACGTTCGATGGTATTCGCCGAGTTGGAACGCACTAAACTCTAGGAATCTAGATCTAATTTGGCGGCGCGCCTACCAACAAAAAACTGCGCGAACAAAACAAAAGAAAGCTGTGACCGCCACGCGAGGCAAATGGCGTCTTAAAATAAACTAAAAACATTTATTTACCACCCGCTCACTTATATGCCGCAGCCCTATCAGCTGTTCGTGTTTATCGGACAATCGTTATCGGGACTATTTGGGTTACATTTGGTTACAATCACCAAAGAACCGTTTTAAGTCCTTGTCAAAAATGGGAAATTCCCTTCAACTCCAAAACGAAAATAAACTAGAAATAAACTTAAAACATTTATTTACCACGCATGCCAGCTTATATATATTTATATTTGATTCATTTGATTTTTCTGATATCCGATTCTTTATAGCTCCTATATCTGTACATTTTTTTTAATAAACACATTTTTAAAAATTCCTCCAATGTTGTATTATTATATTATATTATTATATTATATTATTATATTATATTATTATATTAAACTATTAATCTTTTCTTTAATTATTAATTACTCGAACAAAATCTAGCTTATATGAGAGATCATAAGCTGGAAACATTGCCACCCGCTCACTCATATGCCGCAGCCCTATCAGCTGTTAGTGCTATGTGGTAATCGTTATCGTGGTGCCGAACCGACTTTCGGTTACAATCACAAAGGAACAGTTTTAAATCATTATCAAAAATAAAAAATTCCCTTCAACTAAAAAAAAGATTAAATTTGTATATTTTCTTGTTTGCTTCAGTTAAAAGCAGTCAAAAAGAGCGATCAAAAATGGTCAATAACGGTTGTTCTTGTGCTCGTTTTCAAAGGAGATAGCACCAGAAAGTAAAATGGCGTTGCCAGATAGCGCGAAGACAGAATGGCAAATATTGAAATGAAAAAATTAGCAGCTAAATACACCTTTTCAAGGGAAGCCCAGTCGCAACTGTTACTTTTAAATTAAAGTTAAGAATTGTAACGTTATTTAATCTTTCTAACTCATCAATTTAATTTGTTACAAGTAGTAAATCTGCATGCAATATTTTTCAACACTGTTAATAGAGAATCAGCAAGTCTTGGCTTGTTTGGCACGTGTTCAATATACTTCAATATATATATATATAATAATATATATATATAAGGAATTAATTGAAATAAAGTTTAAATTTACAGCTTAAATGAAATGTAGTTTTTTTTAAGTAATAATGAATCGCCAAGTGAAATTTTTCAGCACTCTTTATAACTACCGCCTATCGGCTAGCTGTCAGACAATCAGCTGATCTCCGGGAAATCAGCTGGCCGATAGTTTTCATATCGATAGCCCAGCCATCGATATCGATGTGTATTTTCGTGCTCGCTCTCTGCACCAACACAAAACACGCAACTAAATTTAATTTAAAACCCCATTAAAAACAATGCAAACGGAACCAATTAAGTGATAAAGTGGCAAACGCGGCCCGCCGAAAGCGAGCGCAGTGAATATTCCGAAAGAAATGGCTTTTCGGGAAACTTACACAAACCTTTTTTCGTAAGCGCTCTGCCCCTAATGTGGTCTCTTTCGCACAGCAGAATTACTAGTTGCTGTGTGTGTGCGTGCGTGCGAGTGTTTGTG
The DNA here is from genome assembly GCA_008042515.1 of Drosophila truncata. Taxonomy (NCBI): domain Eukaryota; kingdom Metazoa; phylum Arthropoda; class Insecta; order Diptera; family Drosophilidae; genus Drosophila; species Drosophila truncata. Next base: position 28,057 of record VNJQ01007111.1, on the reverse strand, counting down.
TGTGACTTTGACTGCAGTTCGCGTTCGTTTTTTTATACTAATAAAACAAAAATGGACAGTAATAAAAGTAAACTTATTTGATGTGAAAAAATAAGAGCGGAAATCGGCATTTGTTGAAAATGCTGGAGGCAGCAGCAACAGCAAAAACAACTTGCCGCCAACGAAACAACAACTACAAGGCTCTATCGCCACCACACGACACAACAACAACAAAAATTACTACAGCCTTATTACTACACAGGAAAATTGTAACTGTGTGCGTGCGTGCGAGTGAGTGCGGGTATTTGTGTTGAATAATGTTTAAACATTTCTGAGTTTCGCACACAAGAAACAATTTAAGTTGCAGTCACCAGTTCCAGCGAGCCGACATACGATTGAAGCAAACGAAAAGCAGGTAAATGCAAAGTCAGCAGGCCAATTGTTATAAACAAAATATGTGAACATAGCCAAATGTGTCAAAAGTTCGTCACTGCTCTCTTGCACTCGCTCTCTCTTCCTCTCCTCTCTGTTACGTCTCCCAAACACTTTGTTCTCTCCATCTCTCTCCCGCCACGCCGTCGGAAAAGAAATTAATTTTAAATTTTTTCCATTCTTTTTTTTTTGCCTTTGTTGGTCTCTCGCAAAATTTTAATTTTAATTTGCTATGCGCAGCGAATTCGCGCGCAAAGGCAGAAAAAAGAGGCAGCAACAACAATTGCCAAGTAATAAACGTCAAATGCCAGACGGACGCTCTCTCGCGCGCGCTCTTTTTGCCGCTGTGTGCGTGCGTGTGTGCGAATGTCTGTGCGATTGTGTTTGGGTTTGCTCGATTTTGTTTTTGTCCAAGTTTGTATTTTATCTTTTACTTAGGTGTTTGCATTAAATAGAAGCATCGAAGCCAGAAAGAAATTCGCAGCCTTATCACCCTTCAATTCGTTATTTATTTGATTGAGGCAGAAAAGGAAAAAATAAAAAGACAAATCTGAGAGCAACGCAGCGAGAAAAAGAGCGAGAGGGCAAACACACCTCAAGGCAACTTCTGATAAGAACAATTGTTAATTGTTTGAAAGCCGACATTCCAATAGTCCATTTGTCAGCATATGAACCATATGAAAAAATCGGCAATTGGGAATTGTGTTTGCTCTTTGATTCGCTGTGACTGATGAAATAATGCAGCCGCCCGACGTCACAGTAATCGGCGAAAAAGTACTCTAAAAAAGCTATACATATTTATAGGTGGAAGGTCTTCTTTAATCTATATTTTCAATGCTTCAGAATTGAAACTTTTCGTCTTAGAGATACATAACACTACTAAATATACATTACACCAAGCAATATCTATATTTCTACAAATACCTACAAGTTACAGGTTTATTGTTAGATTAATGAGTTTTCAAAGCCTCAAATAAGCAGCCTCCAAATAAGACTAAATGGAACATTATATCCATTTGTCTTTGCGTGTTCTATTTATAGTAATGTACCAGGCTTTAATCTAAACACAGCACCGTCGGTGAAAAATAAATATAAAAAAGAGAATTGATTCATCTATTGTATTCTTTTCATTTATTTATACAAATTTTTAAAGTTTTTAACTTATAAAATCTTAATAGGTGATCACAAGATATAGGGGGACCGATTTCTTCTTAGTTTCCAGACAGTCCTTTTCCATGTCAAGTCATTTTGGCAATTGATTTCAGATAGCCAACTGAAAAGAAAGGCTTACAGCTGTTCTGAAAAGAGTGCATTGTATTTACTTTCGCCTTACAGCACAATTTAGTGGTTAACAGCACTCTTCAGAGAATTACGTCTAGATAAATTACACAAATTATATAATTTTACGACAGGTTTATCTAAAATTTAGCCCTTTCGGCCAGAACTATGAGGGAAGGCTAAAACTTATAAGATGACCTTTAAAATTTAGTTTCTTCCCTCACTGACAAGTACCTGATAGCTAACTGTCCGGAAAAGATCGTCAACAAAGGATCTTATGATTAAGCAAATATATTTCCTACTCTCCTAATAATTTTTCCGACCGCGAAAGTATACTAGAGCCTTGTTAATTATCAATTTGTTTGCCTGTGGTAAAGGTAAAGCACATGCGTGGTTTTGTTATCATATCCACTTAAAATGTTTATTTTTTTCACTCTGCTATTAAAAATTAGCTTTTATTTTTACGAGCATGAAAAGATTTGCCAGGTCCTAATTAGTTTTAAGCTTGTTCTAAACCGATACTCGATCGACCGCGAAATTTTGACTGGGAGACCTGGCCTTTAATCCTTCTAAATTACTGAAAAAAAGGTAAGAAATGATGTAAGAGATTTGGTCTTCTCGTTGACAGTTGTCAAAAATTGTTTAGAATATTGCTTTTAAAAGCTATATTTTTATTTGATAAAACAATCTGAAAATTTGCAATCTGAGATTCACATATCCGCAGGATGTATTTTGAGAGTGATTTAATCAAGATGGTTTTTTATTTTGATAAATATAAATTGATGGTAGGATGTGATTTAAATATTTATTTGTTAACTTGGGAAACACAAATACATTTGCTATATGAATTTTAATATTTCTATGTGAATATTAAAATGTTTAAATCCTTGCTTAGGTCGAGTTAAATCTTTACAATAAGAGTATATGATTGATATATTCAATATAAGAATTTTATTAAAATAAATGCGAACGTTATTTTGTACATAATTTGAAATGATTTAAAATTAAAAGTTTTAAACTAACAAAAAAACAAATAGCTTAAATGGCGCTAGTTTGAAACTATGTTTTGTTTTAAGACTCAATATGTGCGGGCAATATAAATATTTAATATTTATCAGATTTTATCAAAATAAATATTTCCTTTTTATACAGATCCTTAAATAATTACATACAATCATCATTTTAAAATTAAAAATATATAATGGCTGTCATCTTATCTAAAAAGTATAATAAAAATGGGGAGATATTAACCCCCGCCCCCTGCTGCTTAATAAGAAGACCGAGAGCGCTTTTCCTTTTGTTGTTCGCACGGTTTCGAATTCCAATGTATTGGCAACACTAATATTAAACTGGCGACAACATCCAGCAGTGCCGCTGTCTCTCTCAAAATTCATTCACACATTTTTTATGTGGGGGGGGAGACATATTCTCTTTGTTCAGTTTGCTCAAGAATTATAATGGATAATTAGAAAAAAAAGTGTACTTATATATTTTCATAACCAATTAACATGCCCATGTAAAGACGATCTTTGGCACTGTTAATTTTGGATGCGCTGTTAAACTGCTCACCGCTCAAATGCCGCTCGCTCTCGCTCTCTCACACTCACTGCGCATGCTTACTCACTCGCTTCGTCTCCCTCTCGCCCAATCGCAATTGCTTTGCCGCTCTTACAGTCTCTCGCTCGCTCGCCATCTCAGTTATCGGCGTTTGTTTTGTCACTCTGTTTTGGATTTCGCAGGCGGTCGCATCGCAAACACAATCGCCGCTGCCGCAGTCGTCGACGTCGCGACGTGTGAAAAATGTAAAAGCGAAAATAGCTAAAGAAAATATGTAAAAAAAGGGAAAAATTCATACCCAAATGGCATCAATTGAAAATATCGTGTAATTATCGCCATAAGGAGTATCCGCTATCAAATTCCAATAAGAGTGATTACAATTTAATGATATGGTGAGAAGTGTGTTCAATCGATGTTTGTTCTGTGTGCAAAGTTCATAGTCAAAAGCAATGCAAAGGCAAGAGCAAAGTAAAAGCAAAAAGAGCAAAAGCCAAATCTAAATCAAATGTAATCTTAAAAAAGTTGAAAACGTAAGTTAAGCAGTGAAGAGTGCGATGGAAGTTTGATTAAAATATTTATAAAACGAAATCAAGAGGCCGTCCTCTTTCGCCTCTCCTCCGTCTCCCTCTCCCCACACGACCGCTCGTTCGCTCGCACACTCTGTCTCGCTCTCGCCACTGGTTTATTTTTAATTCGCTTGCAAAGTTTCAATGCAAATCAAAAATGGAATAGAAATCAACAGATCAAACACAACAACAATTTTCGCTTTCGCATTTCAATACCAGGAACAACAACAACACGAGCAACTCGAAAACGGAACAGAAGAGACTAGCAAGAGGCGAGCGAAAAAAGTGAAATGCGCATTGACTTCGGAACATTTTTTGTGTTGTTTTTTTTTCTTTTATTGTCAATTTTTCAAACGGCACTTGGACCTGGACCGTGTGATTATGTTGCTTTCTCGCTTTTTTTTTTCTACCGCTCTCGCTCTGACCGCACGTTCGCTTTGGCACGCTCACTCTCTCGCCGTTCGCTTTCTGCTCTTCGCTTCGGCTAACGGAACTGCCTGCCGTCTTCATATTGTTGTTGCTGCCGCTGTCGTTTGTAGTTGTTGTTGGGCAAAAGCAAAAGTCAAAAGCAAAGGAAAAGGTGCGTTGCCCTTTGCCTTGCCGTTACAATAACAAAAACAACACACCAACTAATGAATGAATGTGAAACAAAAGGCAACAGCAAAAGCAACTATGAGATACCCGCACCATCAGATACATCGCGATAATTTTCTCGTTCATCTGGCGTCTTTATGATATTATCTACGCTACATTTTTGATTTTAAATTTAACACCTGCTGTTCTTCCATCAACTCTATGCCTGCAATGTATGTACACGTGAATGTATGTGTGCCTGCTGCAATTGCGATCAACAGCTGTTGTTGGTGGAGCGAAAGAGAGAACACGAAATGGGAGAACGCGAGCGAATATCTGTGCATGTCATAAGTTTATATGTATGTATATATGTATATGTCCTTGCGTGTGGTTTTTTTTTTGCTGTGGCATTAAAATGTTGCAGCTGTGAGCGGGAGTTTATGTCATCGGCTGATCGAAACAAAGTTATCGGGGCTGGAATCGATACATTGTTAAGAATAATTTTGTATTTCGTTGGAGAACCCCCTTTTTTAAATTAATTTTGAAACCGTGCTGTGATTTTACATGGTGAACTTTTGTACACATTGGTTATTATTGTTAATTATCAAATGCAATCACTTTAAGACATTTTTCTTATTCGCAGCCAACGTAATAAAAATAAAATCGCCTCAGATACAAGCAATAATATTAATAAAACGGAAAATAAATTAACAGAAGCAAAAAAAAAGTTAAACATTTAGTAAAGAATAAAAAGTTTAATACCCATTGCATTAACGAAATCGTAGCCATTAGCTTTACTAAACAAAAAACAAGCAAAAAATAGACGCGTAAACATTTTGAGCAAAACTTAGCAAAGCCTATAAAATACGCCTTCCAATAGTTATTATATATACACGCATTATATACATGCATATACATAGCCATTGCACATAAACATATATACAACGCTTAGATAATGTAGCAACAAATGGGAAATGAAAGAAGAACGATAAATAATTGTGGAAAAAGTGCGTTATATTCTAACGGTGCAATCAAACCTTAATGCAGCTCTAAACGTGGCTAAGCGATATTACGGCTACCCTAATATATAATATATATACATAAAAAACATATATATTTCTTACATCCACATAACAAAATACAAACAATTTTTACAATCCTCAAGTTAGCAGCTTAAAACCAACCAATGCAATTACTTTAAGAAAATTACTTTATCGGTAATAGAGATGCGTATTGAACAATAAACAAATATTGAAGAAAATTATATAATAAATTAATTAATTAACAAGTGCAAATTAAAAATATAAATTCAATAAATTATAAAGGAGATTTCAAATATTAAAATCAATTTATCCTACTATTCATAGGTTTAAATAATAAAATGCAAAATTTTATAAATGCGCCCCAAGTGCTTAATTAATAACAAAAATCACAGCAACAACAACACCCATACACAACCAAACTAAAAACAATGTAAAACAACAACAACCTCAACCAACACAGCGAATCGAGCAATATTATCAATAATATTACAAAAAAAAATCATTAAAAATTGTTGTTAAAATTGTTACAATTCAAATGAAATCAAAGCTAGCAGCCTGCCAATAGCAACACAAATTTAATAACAACAACAAACACCACAACTAATGCGGTGCCCCAGAAACGTCGTCAACTTTAGCAACTCACAAAAACTAAAGTTAGCAGGAGATCATCAGGTGGGAAAGGGAAAAGGATACGCCGCTTTCCCATCAACAAAACCCGGGAGCCTTGGACTAACCCCGCGACGCCCATCAAGGGCGAGCTGGACTCTGCTCCATGAGACACCGGACAACTGCAGGAATATCAGCGATTGGAAACCGATATGGATATACATATGAAAAAACTTCCTAAGCCACGGTGAGTCTGAAAATGAATTTTTAATATATAATTATTATTATAATCTAGAGATGAACTTTAAGAGAAAGTTGCATTTATCACATACACAGATAGAAAAATCCGGGATGTTGTTGCCGAAATTATTCGCAAATGGGAATGATTTTTGATTGAGTACGGGTTTTCTTATTATAAGTATGAAACCACTTATTTTTTTCAATCCCCAAATTCTTGATTTAATCCTGACCATTCATAGATATTTGAATCCCAAAAATGGATTCAATCCCAAAAATTACTGATTCAATCCCAAAAATTCTTGATAAAATTTCGATTAGGTTTGAAATATAACTAAAAATTTAAATGTAATTCAATCTTAATTAACCGATTTAACCCTCTTAATTAGTAGCTAAACTATCTATAATTCCCAACTAGCTTTCAACTAAACTAAGCTTCACTTAAGCTTCGACATGAAAGAATTTTTATTTAAAACTGTAATTATAGAGTTATAATTTTTATTATTATTAAATCATATAACCTAGGAAAGAAATCGCAAATAAAAGCCTACTTAATCAGACCATTTAATCGCGAATCGTACTTGAAAATTTCAAGACGCTAGAACACCTAAATCAAGAAAAATATTCTTGATTTTTTCGTTCTACATTTTTATCTGTGTAGATCACAAATATAAGAAATATCAAGTTTTAAGGTGTAACAGGAATACCCATAAATTTAGCGACTAAATTCCTAGTCCAAAGTTAATTCCCTGGTCATACCCAAATCGCAATTGACCAAATGCTACGCACACGACATCAAATCGGATCTTTTAAAACTTTTCTCATTTCTGCAACCCTTTTCTTTCCGGCTCCTTTCCTCATTTTCTCATTTTTTATTGTCAATGAGCTGCGGCGGCCACTAAAATGTATAATTGAAACTTGTACGCCCACACAGACACACATATACACAGGGGGGGTAGCAAACAAACAAACAAACCAGGCACATGCACATCCACATCCACATCCACATAATAGATACGTATAAAGAGGCGGCAGTCCCACAAAATAAAAGAAAAACCCCAAGAAAACTGAGAAGAAAAAACGGTCCCCAGTTGCTTTTAGCGCCATGCAATAAACAGAGCGAGAGAGAGCGCTGCCAAGTTTTGCTTGGATTTCCTTGGCCTGCTCTTCCACCCAACAGACGATGGTCTTCTCAATACCTCTCAACCTGCTCCTCTCTGGTCGTCTGTGGTCCCCACCTTGAGCAAAGTAGAAAAATCCAAGTTTTTTTTAATACCCGGTTCTAGGAGAGAGTGCGAGGGGTATATTGGATTTTCTGTATTATCATGGTTTATCTCAAAAGGAGCATGGCTTACTATTATTATAAAATTTGTTGTTGTCTAGTGAACTGTTGTCAGTCCCTTTTTAAAAGTCATTAAGTTGGGTTTCTACCATCAGAAGCATGATATAATATTTATTGTTACAATTCTTCTTTAGCTTATAATATCAGTTTTCCAATGTTTATTGACTTGTTTAACATTCATACCAAAACATAAATGACCGAAGAATTTTACTAAACATAATACAAAATGTATTTAAACAAACAACTTGAATTTAATTGGATTTAAGAAGGGTATCTCGTGGTGGAAAAATTCCGCAGCACCATTCTTTCTCGTTTCCCCGGCGCTTTTTCTTCGTGTTTCGGGTTTTTGTTGTACATTTTGCCGGCGTCGCCACGCACTGTTTCCCCATGGCTAACCCATTGTGCACTTTTCGCTGCAATTTGTCGAAAACTTGGTTGTATTTTTTTTGTTCATTCGAAAGTTTAACCATAACAGATTTCTTTAGACCACTTCCGTCAGGGCGGAAGGGTGCGAGGGTTTTATGTTGGCCCCTAAAACTCTTAAGCTCTCATTTTCTGCCCCAAAAAAAAAAGTATCCAACAGGCTGATGATGAGCACGGAGATGCGTTTACATAACAGTATAACCAAGGAAACCTCTTGAAATCAGTTTTAAATTTGTTAATTTCTAAGAATTGTACTTTGTAGCTATAGCTTTTATGCTAAGAATTATTTTTTAAAGTCTAAATTGTATAAGTAAATCCCAAAATGTATATAAAATCGACATACAGGAGTTCCCTTTGGCTGGCTAAAGGAATTTTGAGAATTTTTAATACCCTTTGCTGACAAATTTAAGTATTTGTATATTTATCCTTTACAAATTTTATCAGGTAATATGGCCTGATCTAAATTACATGAGGAAACTCAATGCATATACATATTTACATACGATTTGATGGGCACCACCTGATGTGGGTCCTGAGTCCTTGGTCATTTTATGACTTTTTGTTGGTCCGCGTGTGCGTGTGTGCCCTGCCCGGGAGGTGGGATATTGGTTTGGGAAAAATGTGGGTTAGGGAACGAGACTAGAAAACACTAGCGTAGCCAGTCAGCGTGTGCGACACACTCAGCAAACTGATAAAATTTTAATTTCTCCAAAATTGAAATTTTAATGTGTGTCTAGAGCGCGGTTTGCCCCTGCACCACCACCACCGACGGCGGCGGCGGCGGCGCCACCATCCTGCTTCGCTTTCCCGTTCTTTTTGTTGCACTTTGGCCTCCACCCTTCTGGGTTTTCCCCACCTTGCAGCAGAAAATGTGCCGAGCTTGTGCCCGTGCCCTATGTGGCATTCAGACACACACGCGCACAAGTTTTCGGTTTTTGTGGGTTCCCCAACCCAGCTCCCCAACCACATTCTATTGCATTTCGGTCGCCCCCATTTTGGGCGACTTTCCATTACATTCCCCGCCTTTGGCATTGGCCAAAAAGCGAATTTCCTCCACTGCGTCCACATTATAGAGTTGAATTATTAAAATTTGTCTGGCTGTGTGTGTATGAGTCAGTTATGAATAGCCAAGTGGCTGCCAAGGAGCGGAATAAGCCTACACACACACCGGATAGTCTGCTCAAGAAGCCCACTTATGCGGATTGGTTGATGGAGCAGGGGAGGAAATGGTTTATGCACACGATTTTGAAGGTGATATAATTCGAACTATTGAGTTGTCATTCCGTAACTAATTTTCAAGTGAACTGGAAAGATAAATGGGTTATTGCGATATATTTTAAAGATGTTTAAGAAAAAGGTAAAGAGAAATTGGGATTGGGAACGAATTTAGCAAATGTAGAGCTTAAAATGGGTACAATTTCCTGGTGGATACTTGATAAAAATAGTTATTTTGCTGTAAAATTACAAGGTGATAACTGGTGCTTTGCTTGCATTTTGAGTCTGCCGCGTCACATAAATTTTAAGGAATTATATAAGAAGTAAACCAATAATAATAACTGCTTAAACAACAATTTCGAAAGCATCTGCATTCCGCATGCATCAAACTGATGATTCAAACAACCTCCTTAAATAAGGAAGAAGCTGATTCTGTGTTGGCATTGAGGCCTCCCCATGATTGGATGCCCTTTCACCTCTCCATCATTGGCCCACTTGCACTATTGACCCACACACCTAATTGATATGCTACACGTATAGACGGCAATCAAAGTGCGATATGTGTGTGAAAGTGTGCGAGATAGGAGACGACGAATTGGGCGCAAGGAAATCTCTCTGGGGATTTTACTTTTTATGTCGAAATTATACATTTTATTATGTCATTTTAATGCTACAAAGGCAAGAAGGGCGGACGGGAGGTAGGAGGAGCAGCCCCAGCAACATGCAAACTAAACTAAACAGTCATCCAACATCCCTTGGCCCCTTTTCCCCGTCTCTTTGCCTCTCCCCGGGTCCCGGGGCGACCCACCTTATGGCAGACCATAAATCAGCAACAGTTAGGACACAGAGCAACCAGGGAAAGAGGGAGGGAGGAGGAGGGAGCTTGTTGGCAGGAAGGAAGTGCAGGGTAGTCCTGCTTTCATTTTGTATGCAAAAGTGAACAAGGTGGAAAATAGAATGAGATGCAAAGAAAAAGGGAAAACAAACATTCGAGGAGGTGCACGGAGAAAAAAGGAAGAAAGGATTTCTTTCTACTGGAAGATGGAAATTAAAATTATTAAACTACCTTTTCTACTTAGTTGTTTCATTTTTATTTTTATCTATACAAAATCTCTTTACCTCAAATTATTCGTTTTTCATTCCACAAATATGTATTTGTTTACTTGTGTTTTTTTCCCCGTGTAAAATTGTATAGTGAACAAATTAAAGGACGAAAGTTTTAGGGCCTTTTTTACTCCTCAAGGACTTGGCGAAAAGATCAGGGCAAGAAGCAGGCACATGTAATTTTTATACCTTATAAAATTTAACCAGCAAACCGAACAAAAGAAATCGAATACAGAATCGTGTGTGGCGCAGACACTACACTCGCACTAACACACAAATGACAGATGTTGGGGGTGGAAAGCAGGAAGGACGGATGTAAAGGATGTGGAGGATAAGGATGCAGACGAGGCAGAAGCGGAAGAACGAGAACTGTCATTGAGAGGCAGCCAAATTGTTTTATGTCTATCGATAAAGTAAATCACTTCCCCTTCTCGCACTTTTGTTTGCAAATAATTCGCTTCATACTTTTTACAAGGGTCTTTTCATTCGAGTCCTTCGTCCTTTGACTGCTTACGTTTTTATGTACACACAAGTACAGCGTGTATTCGTGTATTCCTTCTGCCTCCTGCATTGGTCTTCGCTTTTATTTAATGACCCGAAGTTGGTGTGTTTGATGCCCAGCCGAAAATCAAAAAACAAAAGCAAAGGGAAAACCAAGCCAACGAATCTGAGCCCACCATTGACACGTGTTGGGATTTGGGTGTGTGTGCATCTGCGGGGTGGTGGCTTACAAGGATGGGGAAACCCTGGAGTCAAAGCCCACTCACATGTGGCATACACACAACATCATCGAGGAATGAATAAAATAACATGAGCCCTGATAAATCCAACGTCTGATTAACCCCAGAAAAACGTTGAACTGGTTTAATTATTTGTGTGATTTTTATTAAGGACAACTAAGTCTTAAATAGGACAGAAAATAGTAACATTGGTTGAAGACAAAATTAAGAATAAAAATGGCTTAAGATCCTGTATAAGTTTCTCAATTTGAAATCATCATAAAGCCTGTAAAAGTCTTTAATTCTTTTTCTTAACTTTTCGATTTGTGGAACTCCCGACACAATTCGTTGCTAGGTGCCACTCCCAGAAATGGCGACCTTCCGTCCTCGTCGTTCCTGCCAAGGCTTTCTCACCTAAGATGACGTCTCCCCTGTCTAGTGTCGCCTTCCCCTCCAAAATGATTAACTGTTGCACACCGCGTCGCCACGCCCATCAGTCAGTTGCAGTTAAGCTGAAGGACGCACGACGTAGAAGGGGGTCCGATGAGGGAGGGCCTCTATCGCGTTGCCTTGGCGCTGTCCATGTCTCTGTCCATGTCCATGTGCCATTGCATCCTGCTCCGCCACTTTACCACTCCGTGTTTGCGTCTTGCATCATCGTTGTCGCCTTCGACTCGCACATTTCACACACAAGTGCTGCCACTTTAAGCCCGCGCCAACAGGCGGAGTAGAGTCAAGGGGGGCAACTGCAACTGCAACTGCAGCCGTGACTCCTTTCCCCTGCTTGTTGATTTATGTAGACCCTCCTAGCCAAGGATTGGGTATTTTAAGATAGTTATGATGTCGAAAGCTGCGTAGAAAAAGTTGTTCCCTTACTTGACGTTTCGTTGCTAGAAGGCTTTGGTTCCAATATAAGTTTGCCCACGACAAGTCAAAGGTTGGATGCCTCAGGGAGGTTCTACAGAAAAAGAAGTACATAAAAACAGATATGATTTATAATGAGATATGTATAAAAACTCTTTAAAAATAAAGTAAAATACGGCCAGAATTATATTTCAGTTAGCTTCAATCAGATCTTAATTAAATAAATTTAAATATATTGAATCCTTGCTTAAGTATGCTTACTTTTCGCTGCACATGTCTTATGCCTGGAATTTCTTCCTGGAAAAAAGCACCATTCCTCTACATAGACATATTTCCCTCTCAGCGCGACCCTGGAGCGGAAACAGTAAATAAGTTGCACTTTTCCGCTTACCAGAGGGTGGAAAGAGCGGTGGATTTTTCATCAACCTTCTTTTTCTAGCGAAGGAGAACCGAGCGGAGCAGACCAGAGCAATGGGTGTCCTTGGTGGCTTTCGTAGCCGACAAATAAAAACAAAAACTTATTTGCCATTTATTTGCAGTTGACTTTGTTCCTTCGTTATTAATATTGACAAGAAGAGGGCAGGGAATCGACAAGGCTGAATTGGGGAGGTTGGAGTGGAGAAAGGACGTTCCATTGGCATTGCGTGTGCTTGTTTTTGTGCTTAATGCGCTAAACTGGACGCTTCCAGCCCGCTTTATCACCCTCTCCTGATCCTGCTTCTGCTCCTTTCCACTTCCACTTCCGGTGCTGAGGACTGAGGGACTTAAGCTGTGGTTGTGGTTGAAAATTGTAACCTGAAGCTTTACTGAAGGACTTTTTAATGAGTGTTTGTGTTTGATTGCTGAGAACCGAAGCGAAGGAAGTCGCATCATGGATTCTTAAAACTATCACGCTGCAGTGCGAAACGTGCTCTGGGGGGTGTATAATGCAAAAAAAATATAAAATAAAGACCAAAATGGGAGAACAGAAGAATGTGCTCATTGTTTACTTCCTGTTCATGCTGTTTAGAGATTTAAATTTCCATTTATTTAAAAAAAAAGTGAGGATATGTTGGTTTCTTGAGATAAAATTTGGCGGACACGTTTGGAAATTAAATTAAATCTCTTCTGAAAAACTACTAGGCTTTTTCCTATTTATTTATTGTTGAAAATCAGCTGTAATTTTTATCGAGTCGAAAAACTCTTTAGAGGTGTTCGGGTCAGCTCCAAAATTTGGTTTATCTTTTAGAGCAATTTTATCAGATAAAATACTAAAATACTCATTTTTGTTGTCCCCGTTAAGTTATTAAAATTTAAATAATTTAAGGAACTTGCAGAAACGAGAATACGCAATAAAAACAACCCAGTACATTTCCACCTCCTTTTGTTTCCTTTTGCACTTCATGCCCGTTAGTTAGTTTGTTGTTTTTATTGTTGCCATTTTTGTGGGGCTTTTTCAACGTCATCCACTCACAACAACAACAACAACTACAACTAAAATAATAATAAGACCGGCTGTTGTGTGGGTGCTAGTGCCTTCTCACTTTTTCCTCCTCTTGCTCCACTTCCTCTGATGGCACCTCTCCTCTTTGCCGTGCTCTTTCGTCTTGTTCTGCTGCTTGGCTCACACGTTTACCGTAATTAGGTGTTAATATGACATTTTGCTCGACATTCAGCAACAGCAACAACACGACTGAGCAAAAAGCAAGCTGAAATATTTATGCAGCCTGGAATATTTATGCACTATTCTGCGTGCTTGCTTGTATACTCACATACATATATGTATGTGTTTGTGTTTTTGTATATTTATTATTTATTTACACTTGTATGAGTAAGTGCTTTTTACTTGTAGCGCCCGCTAGCTTGCTCACATCACAATTTTGTTGTTTTTGTTGCTTGCCTAGCGATCAATAAACTGTCGGCGGCTCTCAACTCAATGAGTGTGCGTGTGTATGTGTCTGGTTGTATCTGTGTCTGCATGTGGTGGCAGTGTATTAGTTTCGCTACTTTTGGATTAACATTGTAATGCTGTTCTTCTGCCGATTCCCCCTCATTTCTTATTTTCTCTTTCTGGCGCTCTGTGCTTCTGGCATTTTGTAAACACTCGGGAAATGCGTTAATGTGGGAGCAGTGTTGACAATTTAAAATTACAAAATACCGATAAATAGGTATGATCTGTGGTATCGGTTGGTTAACATTATCACTAATGTGATTAAAATTTAAATAATAACTCGCAGAATATATTTTATTAACGAACAAATTACCTGCTGCTTTTTATTACTTAAAATTACAATTTTAAAGAAATAATAATAATAAAAATATAAATATTCAGAACAAGAAATTGGTCTTTAAAATTGTAAGGCTAAGTGAATACAACACTTGCCACAAAACATCCTCTGGCATTCTTCATCTCCTCACACTTCGTTTTTTTTTTTCAACCTCCTCCTGCTCCTTTGTTTATTTTATTAGCTGGTGTAGCTTTTAGTTGAACATTATCTGAGACGTTTGCTCGTCGTAAATGTTTATCGATTACCCATTGAATATCGAGGGAAATTCCCTCCATAGGAGGTTAACAATATACAATAATACAACAACAACGATATACAAGCATACAAAAAATATTTATTTAAAGGTTTCTTGAAAATCTAAAAAAAAAAATATGAAATTTCATATTTATCCCCAATAGAATGTTAATAGAAACCAAATTATTTATAGAAATGTATATAGGAGTAACCCTTTTAAAGATCAATCATCGAACCAGAAACAAATCGTTAATTATTCAGCTTAAACATTGGGCGCCAATAATACCAAGGAAAAGTGCAACAACAATGGAAATAACAATAATAATGGCAGTTCGGCGGGGATTGTGGCAAAACATCATCGACCCGACTCTGGGACAAGCCCACATTTCATTTATGAAAATATATTCATTGGGGGGGAAAATGTGTGTGTGGTGGCGCAGGCAAGGGTTAGACACACTCGTAAATACAAAACAAGAACGGGAAAAAGTTAGCCGAACGGACCGAACAGACCCCTGAGAATTGAGAACTGGGAACTTGCCCGGGTTGCTCCAGTTGCGTGACAGAGACGGCCAGAGACGACGAATGATGAGGGTTAGTCAGTCAGCCAAGCTTGCTTTTGGTTTTGCTGTTGCTGTGGGAAATTCTGGCAATCATCATAACTTACTCCATTATTATTCTCCGAATAGTTTACCACAGAAACGGTATGAATAACACAAATTTCTGAAGAGAGAAAAAGAAAATCAAGCCAAAAGGAATGCCATTAACTAATTTTTCTAGTTGTGGAATTTTCACACTTCAAAAAGCGAGTCCTGAGAATAGAATTCCTATAGTTTCGATTATTTTTATGCTTTGTAATTTTTTGTACGCACCTCAATGCAGTATATAGTTTTTATTCAAAACTTTAATCGCTAGAAGGAGACTATGGCGTCGACGATGATAACTATAAAATGACGTCGTCATTGCACTAACAACAATGCGAAAAACGTGTCGATGCCATGTGCTATGAATGTTAACAGGAAGGGAGAATAAGAGTAAAAAGAGGTCCTAGCCAGACGCAAAAACCTTCGCAACAGCCACCCATAAAAGAGTCTCGTTCTTTATATCAGCATATTTCAGAAAAAACTTTGATTTTCCTATAATTTTTTAAGAATTTTAAGAATTAGTTTGGTCTATTGTTTTATTATACGAGAAGGTTTATTATCTGAAAAATGCATCAGTTTAATTGATATCAATGGGGGTAGAAGGTAAAGGTGGAGGCAATGTCTACTTACTAGTAGTCATATATAAATATATCCAATTAGTCAATTATTGTCTTGGGTTTATCTACCTTGCATACGTTTAGTATCTAAAATATGGGCAAATTTTAAATTTAATTTTAAATATAAATAACCACCTATATTTATTTACTTTTACAGCTATAAAAGTTGAATTAGGTTCCGCATAAAAAGGTTATCTTTAAAGTACTTAACTTTTGGCCAATTATCAAAATACATTTATGGTTGTTATAATTAATGGCCTTATTAAATATAAATAATCGATAACAATACAAAAATTCAAAATTGGGCAAAATTGCCATTAATAAATTCTGGCTCATTTATAAAATATAATTTATATTATTTTTGCACGAGGAAAAATATTTAACCTCCGATTTGATAAAAGGTTGCTTAACAGCTTTAACTTTTGATATATTTGGTTGGGTTTTCTTTATATTAAAAGATTTTACATGTTGCTTTTCTCTCTGATCATTAGATTTAATGGTATTGAACGAAAAAAAAAACATAGAAATTCCATAAACATAAGCTTTTACAAGCATTTCGAGAAGAGACCTCCCATTGATTTTGATTGCCACTTGGGTAACTTGCTTATTGAGTTTGTTGATTAAATAAACTACACTACTATTAAGTATTTTATATATTTAAGCTCAAAAAAGAAAAGTAGTTTCCATTCGTAGGAATATCCTGTTCCTTTATTTATAAACTCATCAATAAGCATTCAATTCTAAATAGCACAGCAAACTCTCTGAGGGTTGGCACATTGCGCGTCCTTGCTCTCGCCTGCGTCAGTTGCGTTTTTCCTGAAAATATATATTTTCACTGAATGCCAAAGTAGGGGAAATTCCGCAAAATCCAGATAGCCGGCGACGATGGTTTTTCTTTGCTTTCTGTTGCTATTACCCACCGCCGCCCACTTAACGCAAATGAAAAGCAGGCGGCAACAAATAAAACAAAAATAACAATCAGAAAAAAAAATGTAATTTTAGCTACAAGTTTGTTGAGTGAATGCGGCGGCTATTTTAAAAATAAACATCGACAAGGCAGCTCACGCGGCGGCAACAGAATATAGATAGAAACTGAGGTGAGAATTGCCAGGAGAATCGCAAAAGTATAGAGAGTAATTGGTTTGAGTGAAGAATAAAAGTTAACTTTTAAATTTAATAAGTTAATCCCCTGAATGTTTCGTTTGAGTTTCCCATAAGCTTGATGAGTGATTCATTCAACACAAACAAGTTGTCTAAAAATCAGCATCAGGTGTGTTGTCTGCTGCTCGTTGGCCCTCTTCATCCCCTCCTTGGCTTCATTTTAAAAATAACTTATAGTTGAGCTATTTTTATGGCCTTTAAATTGCCAAATGATTTGTGCAATTTTTATTGGAATTAAACTTTTGCTTTTAGTTTTTATTTTCAGGGGTTTTTGCCTGAATTTTATGGTACATTCTCCATGTCAGCTTGAAATCTTTGCTAATTGATAATTGCCGTTAGGGGAATGCAAATAGAACGTCTTCATAAAATGTTTATAATATCAATAAAAAATATTTGATTTTCTTATAGTTTTCCTCTTGAATACTACTGTGTCCCCCCCACTATCAAGTTTGAATCACTAATTAATCACTCAACATTATGTCTAATAAACTTTCAACACAACCAAATCACTTTGACCAACAACAAACTTCTTACCATTACCATTACCCTAATCAAGTTATTTATAGTTTTTCCACAAATTTCCCCCCATTGGAGTTAAATCGAGAAGCAGCTGGGGGCACCTAGAATTAAGTAGTAGCTAAGGCAACTCAAACTCACTTTGCCGTCAAGGTTAACCAAGTTAATAATCTTTTTTGCCGATTTGAGGGCTTTGCTGGCATCACGTTTCATCTGCCTGATAGAGAAACACAGATAGTGATAGCGACGAAAAGCGAGGGAGAGTATATATTATATATTGTATATATGTACATACTTAACTCAGCTCTCTGATAAGTTGCCACTTGATAAGACAGCCGAGTTGGATTTTTGTTCACATTGTTATGGAAATGATATTTCTTTCGATTTTTTATGTACTGCTGCATTATTCTCGGACATTTTTGCACGTTTTCGCTTTTGTGGGCGCGACTCTTTGTTTTTTGTGTTTGTTGCTTTTTCCTATCTGAATTGTACGGCCTTTTATTTGCTTTTTTTTTGTATTGCAAAAGCTGGGTAAATGTGTTGCTTATTGCAAGTTTGATAATGATTACGATATCTCTGTTGGGCGATAAGGTAGCTAAATATTTTCTTCCACTATCTTTATTGCATTTATTTGATATTTATACATAACGTGGAGTAGTTCTGGTTTCCAACTGCTTAATACTTAAAATATTTAGTAAATGAAAATTGGTTAAAATAAAATTTTGGTTTTATTTGAATCTGCAATATAGAAAAACCAAATATAATTTAGAAAAAATATGTTTATTTTTGTAACCAAACTGCCACGATTTTATGATAAAACCCCTAACTTTATATCATTTTTATTTTAATTATCATAAAGATTATTATTTACCAAACTTGTACGGGAAATATTAAATAATAAATATAATCTAGCAATAAATTTACCTGCACCTGCATGGGGATACGAAGCGTGAAATCAAATCAACTCAATTTGTTATCGATAACTGGAAGAAATCTCATATTACTTTCCCCATGTTTCATTCATACCTTCAATCGAATTATGACAGGCGTGGAGAGTCAGCAGCGCAGGGGCTACTTCAGAAAAACTTCCACTTGCACATTGGCAAGCAATTTGCCTGCCAAACCTAAGCCCCCCTCTTCCCCTCTGCCAACACCCAGCTAACCAGAAACCTTAACACATTTTCATTTCTTTTCAACGCGCGTGGCGCCAAACTTGGAGTAACAAAGTTGGCCCCTTTCGCTACTCCCCGAGCAACACACAAATACCGCACATGATTACAGTTAGAAAAATAGAGAGTTAATTGATAATTTTAGGAAGATAAACAAATACATTTTTAATACAAAAGGATGCCTAAATTAATAAGTCAATTTATATGATTTTCCCCCTTAAAGAGAAGATAAATGTCCTAGCTTTATATGTTGTCTAAGCGTTTACTTTATCTAATCAAGATGAATTTTATGAAAAACTCTAAACAGGGCGAAAAGCACAGAAATAGTTTGTCTAATGAAGGAACATGTTGCAAGGAACATGTTGACCAACATTTATTGGTTCATTTGATTTGAAGCTTGACAGACGGCCATGATTCTTAATTTCTATACTTAATTAGAATTGTGCCGGATTTTTCTGCCCGTTACTTACTTTCTTTTTTGTAGGCTATGAGTAAATGAGATTTTTATAAACTGAGATTCTTATAAACTGAGGTTCCTATAAACTGAGATTCTTATAAATATTTTATATTAATTTATACCGAACTTTAATACGAATTAAGAGCTTAATTTATGAGATTTAAAAATAACGAATAATAACGAATAATGAAATTTAGGATTATATCATTCTCTTAGTGTAAAGTTGAGCGTTTTGGAGCAGGATTCCGAGTCACGTAATTTAATAAAATGCCAGAGTCCTTGCTGCACACTGCTGCTGCACACACCAGTCAGAAATTCTGTGTAAGAGAGAGAGATGCGTGGAACGTGAGTCCCGCCTGCTCGGCTCCCGCTTACCAGGCTCACCTGTTCACCTGTTCACCTAGCTCACCTGACGTCCACGCGTGACATTCTCCCCGCGCCCCAAGTCGGAACACGTGTCAATAAAGAATCGGAGGAATCGGTTAGGTTGGAAAGGTTATGTCAAGTGAAATTACCATCAAAACTTGCTACAAAATGTGAAAGAAATCAAGGGTTTCGATTTTATAATTTTCTTTTAAATATTTCGTAGTAATTTTGTGGGTTAATAGAGATGGTTTGCCAGATGTCTTGTATTTTTACACAGCTAATAATAGCAGATAAAAAATATACAACAACTCAGCTAATTGAATATTTCAGTGGCACAAAATATTTTCGGATATTCTTTGAATTCGTTTTCTTTCCAACTTGTTCAAGCTACACTTTCTGGTGAACGAACAACTTTATTACAACCATTTAATCTAACAGGCAACCCTGATTTGCCTGCCGCCTCCCGCATCCCTCCCTTAAACAACTCCTTACAACGTTCTGCACACACATTTCCACAGAACTCACCTCAATGACGTAAAAGGCTATGCAAATTGCAATTGCAACATCAACATAAACAACAAACAAAGTGCAGAGCTCGCTCAGACTGCACTGTGACTGCAGCAGCAATAGCAGCAGCAGCATCCAAAGGGAAATAGCAACAGTTACTCAGAGAGGGAAAAAGGACGTAAAACCGAGCCAGAAGAAACCGCACCCAAAAGAGCCAACAACATTTACGTTCCACCAGCCTCCAGCTCCACCGTTCATATATATGTATATCGTATATATGTATACCTCCCTGGTCCACATCCTTTAACTCAACTTGACTTGCTCGTTTGGCGCTACTTTTGCGGCATATCCTTGTATATCCTACAGGGCCTCCTCCCCTCCCCCACTCTGACACTTTCTTTTGTGCCTTTCTAATATGGTCTCGTTGCGTCCCATGCCGCCCTCTTCACTCCACTCGCTTTCAAGTTGAGCGCCTAAAATGCGGCGGGCAGGAGTGGAGAACACATCCTTTTTACTTTGAAAATGCAACATTGAACTGTCAACTGTCTCCGCTCATGGCACGCCCCCTTGTCCTCGTCCATGTCCTCGGCGTCGCACAATCCATTGCATTTTGGCATGCAATTTCCAAATGCATCGTACAGCCTACAAAATTGTCGTTCGTAATTTGAGTTCTTATGAAGATATTCGAATATGTATAATGGAACTGGGTAATGCATTCTTTTCTGATCATTTAATTACTTAAATTTACAAACAAAAAATCAATAAAATAATAAAATTATTAAATTCATGTTGAATCACTTAATATTCAATAAATACCTATATAATGTATCTTTTAGTTTATTGCAATATGTTAAAAATTCCATGGCACATTCCCCATCTCTAATCTGTGCATTCGCTTACCACTTTTTATGTGAGTTCCATCGCCGGTCCCAGGACTCCAGAGGGATATTCTTTCAGGGTGTGCATGTGTCTCTATTCCGCTACGGGTCCGGTCGTCGCTTAGTTTGGGGCAAGTTTAATGGTGGCTATAACCCAGAAATTGCATGAATACTCAAGTGCTTCCTTCTGCTCTTCTCCGTAGCCGCTCCTGTAACGCTGCTATCGTAGTCCAAGGCTTGGCCCTCGTACATAAATCATCATTGCTTTTGAGTTTGCCCGACTCGATGTCGTCGTCGCCGTCGTCGTCGTTGGAGTCCTTCGTCCTGCCGGGCCACCTCCTTGGGCTTTTGCCATGTCTTTTGTTTTCATTTTCGCTGCTTCTCCTGGCCTCTCTTCTGTTCGTTCGTTTTCTGCTTCAAGTGGCAGTTTCATTCTTTTCGGCTTGTAGTCCCTCCCTTCCTTTCTCCTTGTGGCGGGGAGTCCTTTGAAGCTTTCTTCCCCTTTTTTTTTTGTTTTTCATTTTGCCTGCCTCTGTTGCTGCTGATATGTATTTTATAGCTCATTGGCGGCAGTTACGCTTCAGTTTTCCGAATCTTTAATTGAGCGTGTGCAATGGAGTTTCCCTGGTCCCGAAGGGACGGAGAAGGAGTCCAGATTTGAGTTACGAATGGAAAATAGCCCATAGGCATGAGCCAGGGGTCATGGCAATAAAATCCAACATGATTGATATGATTGTCAACTGGAATATATTGTCTATGAATGGGTGCAAAAAAAGCTACAACTGGGTGTGACAAACTGCGAGATACTCAATATCTGAAGGACCTTGTCTTGGCTAACTCAGTTTGTCGTTTTATAAACAAAAACTTACGTATGAAAAGCAGAAGAAAATGTCAAATGAAGGCAATAGAATAGAAATAGTAGAAATATGCGATTCCAACGTCTTAGTCATAAACCAAACCAATAAGTGTGCCAGATAGAAAACAACAATTATGTTTATTTTTTATTGTTCGAATAATATAAATATTTTGATATTTGATGTTCAATATTGTCGCTTTATTTACCTAGATTTAATAATATTTACATGCTGTTATATGTGTCAATGCACGTTATTTGATACCGACAGCAACTTAATCCGCTGCCGAGTGAGCTTCAAAGCGGAATGCAAATTCCACTCAGCGGTTTTGCACGCGTTTTTTGCAACTTGTTCTTCTGCTGTTCAGCCATTTAACGGTGGCACCGGTGGTGCGGTGGGTCGGCGCTTCATTAAACAAGCTTCTTGTGACCGACATACTTTGCTTAATTTATCAATACCAATTACGCAGTGAATGTACAAAAGATGGAAAAAGTATACGTTGTCAATATAGTATAAATTTGCAGGTTTTATGTTGTAACAAACTAAGTGAAGGAACATTACACCGAGTATTTTCTATTTATGTTATTTAAAAATAATAAATATAGGATAAATTAATTGTAATACTCAAGAAAATGGGTTACTTTCAAACACATATATAATTTCTTTGAAGAATAAACTCAAAAATGTGTAAAATGTGATCGATTGTTTTACAAACAATTAATATTTTTAATAATTCCATCATTTTCCTGCTATTAAAAATCGATCTTTTAGATAAAATTCTCGATATTCGTATCTGTTCTCATATGCCCGTCTCTCTCTTTTTTCTGCTCTCGGTAGCGTCCGTTTAAAAACGCTTACATTGATTGATTAACTCGGAGGCGCGACTTTTGTTGCGTTTTTGCACGCGTGCGGTTTTAAACGCGCGCCCCTCTCTCTCGATCTCACTCTGGCTCCCTATACACACACACACATCCGTGTGTGTGTTAATTGTTGTCAAGGTTGCTTTATTTAGTTTATGTTTTTGCTCATTCTCTTTGTTTCCTCCTCGTTTTTGGCTTTTGCATATGTTTCTTGTTTTTCGTCTCGATGTCTGGTTTTAGTTTTTTTTTCTCTTTGCCGCCTCTGTTGTCTCTTTCTCCTCACTTCTCGGGTTTTTATTTATTTTTTATCTGGCGTTTGCTTTCTTTTTCTCGGTTGTTGTTGTTCCTTTTCATGCTCGAAAAGTTTTTCGTTGCTGTGATTTGGCTAATGCAATTTGGTAGCCGCTTTGTTTGTCTTTGGCCTAAATTTTTGTTTCGTTTTTCTTCAGTTTTTGTCAGTTGAGTCAATTCTTTTTTTTTATTCTGGCTTTTTGTTGTTGATTTGATATGATTTCTATCGATAAAAGAACACTATAAATGACAAATAAAAACTTACGATAAACGATTATTTCTTTGGATTAGTCGATCGATAAAAATTTACACTTTTGATGGAAAGTTGACAAATTCGATATATACAAATCTAAAGGTACTCAAATTTTAATAAATATGTGGAAATGAATTTTACACTTTTGTTTTTACCATGTAAATTTTGTAAATTAAAACTATTATTTATTTTATTCAACTATCGTTATTTTGTTAGATCTGAAAAGCACATTTATATGTGTAACTTGTGATTGTGATTCTCTTTTTAAAATATTTGGGTTGAATGAAATGAAAAAAGAAGAAAAAAGTATCGAAACTAGGCCACTCAAGAAGTGTTAAAGCTTTTCGCTCTCCGCAAATATTTTAATCAAAAATGCAAGCATAAAATGGATGCGGAAAGCAAAGAAAACAAAAAGCATAAATAAGAAAGGAAAAAAATAAATAAAACTGTTTCAACGCGACAACGACTTTCTACGTTCAAGCAAGTAAGCAAACGAATCTGATTTCAGTGCGAAAGAAGGGGAGGCCATTAAAGCCCCCATTTCTTCCATTTGTCACTCTCGATGGAATGCACGCAGTTTGATCGATACAACTTTAAAATAGGCCAAGAATAAAGGAGAAGCCGTGTCAAGGTCGTTCAGAAGTGGAGTGAAGGGGGGAGTTTACTGCGTAACACAAAGTACAAAAAGGGAGAAAAATTATTACTGCAAAGAGAGAACAGAATATCATGTTTATTTTCATTAATTAGAACTCAAAATACTTATATTTATAGTTGAAATAATCAGTAATTGCTAAATACATTTTCTCATAAGAAAATAAAACAAAAAAAACAAAATTCTAGTTCGAAAATATTCGGATATTTTACATTAAGAATGTGCGAATATTAAGCTGATATAATATAATAAAATGTAAAGCATATATAAACCTATTTAAATAAAAATTTTTAAATTATTTTTACCTTAGGAAAAAAAATTAATTCAAAATTGAAATTTTCAGATATAAAAAAAGTAAACTATGGAGAGGCAACCTTTTTAGATTTGATTCTCAAGCAGTCATTTCTTGTATTTATATAAAAAACGTTGTACGCGTATTGAGTCTACTTTATTTTTAAAATTCTTGTTTTCTCATGTGGTTTCGTCCCAAGTGTGTGAATGTGTGTAACCGCAAACATGACATGTTGATAAGGGGCAAAAATTATACAATCGAATCAAGAGCTCCGAGTCGCTTAAAAGTAAAAACAAAACGAATCTATAAACCAACTTATCAGGCAAGCAAACGAATTGCAAAGAAGCCGAGTGGGAACGGGGTCGGTGGTTGTATTTTTAAGCGATCCCGAATGAGATTACATTAAGTATAAAACGACTTCCATTTAAATAATACGTTTTATCACTTTTGAACTGTAATTATTTCTTGGAATGGCATTTCAACCTCAAGCAAAATGGGAATTATTTTGTAAACTTGTTATTAATTAAAATTACCTCAAAAAAATTTGTTTAGCAGAAATTTTGGTATAAAGAGTTGAGTTTCTATAGATCATTTTTTGGGAGGTGTACAAATAGTATTAATTGCTTTATTTTTTTCTTTAAAATTTACATTTATTTGTTAAAGTTAAGATTAAAATGTAATAAATTCCTTTAATTAAGTTTATATTTTTCTCTTTATCTTTCCAGGTGAGTTATCCCAGCAAAAAGTAATAAAATTAACTTAGATTACGACCGAGCTGAGTAAGTGAATCCCCAATTTTGTATCT
This sequence comes from Drosophila truncata, assembly GCA_008042515.1. Classification (NCBI taxonomy): domain Eukaryota; kingdom Metazoa; phylum Arthropoda; class Insecta; order Diptera; family Drosophilidae; genus Drosophila; species Drosophila truncata. Next base: position 3,299 of record VNJQ01007111.1, on the reverse strand, counting down.
GCCGAAAGTGCTTTCTTGGCAAGCGAAAGTTCTAGCTGGTAGAGAGTCGGTGTCTGTGTGTTGCAGTTGATAAACCACTTGAGTGGAAATTTATGACAAGTCGCAAAAACGGGCAGGAAAGGAAAATTAAAATTTTAACTGCCTGGAAACGTGTGAAAAGTCGCATCCACCCGCAATCATTTCAAGAGAGGGATGGAGGCATAAAACATTGTTGTGTGTGAGCAAGGAATCGCAAGGAAAAGTGCTGTGTGAAAAATGTTATTATAGATTTCACTTTCCCCCAAGCAAAGGTCTGTGGACAAAAGAAGATTGCGGGTTAAAGGTTAAGGGGATGGAGGGGCCAGAGGAGACTTTACGAGGCGTATGCTTGATGGCTTTTACGACATTCTGACCCGTTCTAAAACCCTTTGTCCACCCTTGACGATGGTGCTTATGAAAAAAGGTCGAAGCAGTACTGAAAAAGGTGATGGTCAAAAAGAGTGACTCTTTTTGAATTTAAAGGATACTCTACACATTTTGTCAACTTGTTTGAGTCTTATTTTAATTTTTTGGTTTATTTTTTATTAAATTATATAATATTTATTGGAATTTAAACCTTGTCTTGTTTATGCAAAATTCTGTAAATTGCTGACCAAGCTCAGGTGTGCTAATAGACCCAGTAAGGACTTTTTAAATCTATTTCCAAGTATACTATTAATGTTTCTAGCCTTTCTCGCTGCGGATTATTGTCATAATTTTGGGATTGCAGAGCATGTAAACTTCATATACCAGGTTAAGTTATGCACCAAAGCTTTACGATTTGCTGTCAACCTTTGACCTTTTCAACAGGCTGTACGACCCGCGGGCAAACATTCTTCTGCTCATCACTCCCCTCCAGTTGCTCGCAAACTTCATGTTATCCACACATTGTGTTTGTCATCGTGCAGTTTGGCAGCCATTGGGTTTCACTTTTCCTGTCTCTCCGCGCGACACGCGATGCGTGTGCCACTTGTTTGGACCAAGTTACCAGCACCAAGCACAGTCTGCTGCTTGCCTTTCCCCCCCTTGGATGCCTCAGCTGCCTGTGCTTGTTATTGTTTAACTGGCAATGATTAATGACAATGCCACCAACAAGAAGAAAAAAAAAAGAAAAACAACAACAAGAACAGAGATGAGGAGGAGAAAGAGCAGGAGGAGGCGGCGGCGAAGGAGGTGTGTTTCGAGGGTCTTGGAACATTGCTGGCATTTCTTTTTGCCAGTGACCCAGAAACATTTTGCACTGTCTTCACCGCCAACTGCCATTCACCATTCACCACTCGAGAGTGATTAGAATTTTTGGAGCGATAAAAGGAGCATTTTTATTGATTTGTCAGACTCATTTTGTTGGGGGTCATAGGGAGTGGAATTTGAGTTCAATCTGAGTATATTTGGGGGATTATTCGAGGGAAAACTAAGAGTTAATTATAGTGTATATTGACTAAAAAAAATAGATAAAAGATTCTATTATTTTCTTATATTTTATTATTTTCTGTGAAAAATTGCAGAACCTTTTTTTACTATTTTATTCAAAACTTGAACTCGGATTAGTATGACCAACTTAAAGCTTAAATTTCTGATTCACACGTTGATCTTGTTGAGTCACATTCGCAGAGAAATCTGATGAGTGTTACATTCAAATAAAATTTCTTATGTTTACGAGTACATAAATTTTTGAATAAAGTTAGAAGTATCTCAATTAGTAAGCTTCTTAAAACATATACAAGCTCACACGCTTGTAAGCAAATATGTCCGAAAGTTTTAATCATTTTGACGCAACAGGAAAGCGGCATATTTAATTTTTGGACAAGCCAACGCACACGAAAAGTATTTACTTTCCTTTTTGCCTTAATTTTCTGTGGCATTTCACATGCATACAATATACATACATACATGTATTTTACATATATAGCTCTTACCTTTATTTTCAGTTTTTGTTTTTTTTTTTAACTTATATATTTTTGTTGCTGCCCGCCTTTTTTATGAAGCTTATTTTATTACACACCGCGCGATGCGCCGCTCTCTGCGTCTGTCTGTCTGTCTCCGACTCCACCTCCACCTCCGCCCGTCTCTTCCTCTCTTTCTTTTCGGGTTGACATCGTCGTTATGTGAAAAACCTGCCTCAAGGTTATTGCCTTCTACCCGAAACCAAGACGAAAAACAGAGAAAAAAACCAAAAGAGAGCGCAAAAACAAACAAATTTCTCTCATTACATGATGAGGGGAGCCTCTTTGTAGTTTATTGTTGTTTTTGCCATTTTTGTTGCTATTGCGATGGGTATTGCTGTTGTTTTTGCTTTTGGTTTTGTTATTATTTTTGTTATTGCTTGGCATCAAGCTCATTTAGCTGATGCTACTTTTCGCTGTTGCTGTCTCGCTCCTGTGCCTGGGCTTTTTGTGGAAAATATACAGCCAGCAAAAAAAGAAAAGAAAAATAAAAAAAAAATAAATACAAAAAATGAAAAACTGAAAATTCTGAATACTTATCGAGTTCATTTTGTCATGTACTTGGCAGTTTCGGGGTAAATTATAAGGTCAAGGATTTTCATACTTTGCTTTTTTGAGCACTCAAGAACTTTGATTAATATCTTTCTTTTTTATACCCTTGCAGAGGGTATTATAATTTTGGTCAAAAGTGTGCAACGCAGTGAAGGAGACATCTCCGACCCTATAAAGTATATATATTCTTGGTCAGGATCACCTCCTGAGTTGATATAAGCATGTCCGTCTGTCCGTCTGTCCGTCTGTCCGTCTGTCCGTCTGTCCGTCTGTCTGTTTCTACGCAAACTAGTCTCTCAGTTTTAAAGCTATCGACTTGAAACTTTGCACACACCCTTCTTTCCTTTGCACGCAGTATATAAGTCGGAACGGCCGGGATCGGCCGACTATATCCTATAGCTGCCATATATCTGATTGATCGGAAATGGTATAACTTCGGTGTTTTTAGAGTTAGAGAATTCAGATTTTGTACGAATGCTATTGTTGGCAACATAATACGACATACCAAATTTCATAAGGATCGGCCGACTATATCCTATAGCTGCCATATAACTGATTGATCGGAAATGCTATAACTTCGGCGATTTTAAAGTTATAGAGTTCAAATTTAGTAAGAATGTATTTTTGGCAAAATACTACGACAAACCAAAATTTTATCAGGATCGGCCGACTATAAGATATAGCTATAGATATAATAATATAACTGAAAAATCGAAAATTGCCCATCTTTTGTGTTTGTGTTTGTGTTTGAAGATAGAAAAGAAAAACTTCGTACATATTATATAT
>VNJQ01007110.1:0-41274 GCA_008042515.1 Drosophila truncata | reverse complement strand
TAATTTTCATGAAATTCAAACTAGGATTCTCAAATAATATTAAGTGGCCAAATCTCAAATTTGATGAAAATATCTTGAGAAACAGCGAAGTTAGGATTTTTTCTATTATTTCCATGGTTGTTCCTATGGCAGCTATATGATATAGTCGTCCGATTTTCATGAAATTAAAACCGAAATTTTAAAATAATAATTAATGGCCAAATATCAAATTTGGTGGAATTGTATTGAAAACTGACAAAGTTATAATTTTTTTTCGATAATTTTACCGATCGTTCCTATGGCAGCTATATGATATAGTGGTCCGATCCGGCCCGTTCCGACATATGTACGAGTGAGAGTATATAGAAGACTAACTGCAAAGTTTCATTCAGATAGCTTTAAAACTGAGGGACTAGTTTGCGTAGAAACGGACAGACAGACAGACAGACAGACAGACAGACGGACAGACGGACAGACGGACATGGCTAGATCGACTCGGCTGTTGATGCTGATCAAGAATATATATACTTTATAGGGTCGGAGATGTCTCCTTCACTGCGTTGCAAACTTCTGACTGAAACTATAATACCCTGCAAGGGTATAAAAATTAGGGAAATTGATTTGTATAATTTTGGCATTATTTACAAGTTGGTAATCCTGATTTGATTTAATAAAACACAAAGTTGCGAACTTGGCAAGTCAAATTTTTTAGTTTTATGACTTTAATGAGCTGTAAAAGGTGTGGTAAAATTTATAAAACAACTTGATTTGTGTAAAAGTCACCTTGCTAAATCAGCTCTCATAAAAATCAACCCACTTTCCTCATTTAAAACCTGCAACTCGATCGAATTTTGCAATCATTAACGCCGTGAAAATAGTTTTGACCCATTAACCCATGCAACCAACAGCAGCACAATGTTTTCCGCCACTTTTGTCGCAATTCTCCTCGAGAATTCTCCTTATTTCAGGGGGGCGACCACACGACTTTGGCTTTAAGTAATTTTCTAATGACACCACAGAGGAAAAATGACTCTCGGGGACTTGGGGGTTACCCAAGTTACCGCCCCCCACTTGCCTGCCCTGCTGCTGCTGCTCATTCTCCTGGCTGCTCCTGCTGGCGACGTTCATTAGATTAAAAGCAATTTACAGTAAAACTTTTTGCCACAAAACGCCTTCTGTCCTTATGTCCTCGCCTCCGCAGTTCCCATTCCCGCTGAGCGGCTGGCGCTTCTTCACACACGTGCTGCAACTCACATGTGCCCCCAAAACGCCGTGCAAATGTTGCCCGGAACTCTCTCTTCAGCTTGTGGTGCACAGTGAAAAAATTGGGTATAATAAAACCATTTTTATAAAAAATAAATGGCAATTTAAGGAGTTAATTTCTCAAAATTTTGATAATATAATTTTAATTATATTTTCCTCACAATTTTATATAGTTTCTAACCCAAAACTTCCTCTGTTTTTATTCCCTGTGTACTCATTTGGCGCTTTCCGCCTTTTATTTTCGGAATTCAACAAATTTGCGGATTTGGTTTGTAATTTATTAAATTTATCGCATGCTCAGAGCGCCTTAGCAGCTGGAAAACGGGACTGCTGGATGACCTGCGCCTCCTGCTAATGTCTGTGGTTGCTCTACTCCGGAGTCCGGATGGAAACGGAGGAGTCTCCTCCAGTGGCATCTGCAACATTTGTTGATGACAACCCGAAAGACACAAAATGCAACATTTCATGGGGGAAAACACACGCCCATTTAGGGGAGGAAGTCATCCGGAGCTTAGAAGTTATTATTTTGATTTATAGAAAAAGTTCGTTTGGTGAGCGAAAGTTGCTCGTATATATATTTCTCTCTCAGAGGAAGGAAGAATAGAATTTTAGGGGATAAGTAGCGTTGAAATGGGTGAAACAAGAGCTTCTATTAGTCTTTTTGTTTTTATTATGCTTGGCTAAAAATATGTTGGAAATTACCCTCCTTTTTTAAGGGAAAATATGATTAAAAATTCAAGTTTTAAAGCATATGGTGGGGGGAATAATAAAAGGATATTTACTAATCATAATTTCACTCACAAATATCATCACAATATCATAATTTAGTTAGTTCCTCTTAATGTTTACAATTTTCCTTTACTACTTTCCCCTAATTTTCACACAGTTGCCAGCTTGGTTTGCACATCCTCGGGTAGTTTCCTTTTTGTCCAACCACTGAAGCCGGGCTTCTCCTGTCCAGCTTTTGAGCCTCCCTCCGAATCCCTTCTTGGCCCACTTTCGCCTTCACAATAGTAGACATCATGAAGCTCCGAACAATCCGTATTTGAGATATTTTTCCAGCCTAAGGCATTGATGTGATAAAGCCGTACAATACCCCCCGAATAGGCATCCTTGCTGGTGGCATGATAGATGGCTCTTCGGGCCAAATCATATGCCTCCTGGTCACTCAGGTCATATCGATAGCCGGTATCCAAGACACCGAGGGCATAGGGAGAACCACTGCCCACGGAGAAGACATGACCATGTGTTCGCATACCCTCGGAATCCACGTAAATCAATTTGGCGCCCTCATCATCAAAGCCGGCCAACATCATACCCATGACCAGGCCCATGCCCTTGTATTCCGTGGATATATTACAAATAATCCTGGCCGCTGTATCCACAGTCATGCGTTTCCGGTATCGTAACTGATGGAGCCGGCACTCTTTGGCCAGAACTCGATCCCAATAGACACAGTCGGCCGCTCCGCCAGCCAAGGTGCCCAGCATATAATCGTTAAGTTCTACGATTTTTTTCATTGTCTGCGATCCTATATATTGGCCAGAGGTGGCCCTGGAATCGGCGCACAGAATCACACCGCCCTGATACTTGAATCCTAAGGTTGTGGTGCCATGATCAAAGTTCATCTCGATGCCACAGTGAGCCAGGATCTTAGGCAAGTTCTCAGCGGGCTGAAAGGGGTTTCTGGTTATTCAAGATATTTTTAAGGGTTTTTTTTTTTAAATACCTTTTCGAAAGGTGGTGCCATCAGAGCATAGGGATTCTCGAAATTACTCGTAGCCTCGCGTAATTGCTGCAGTTGCCATTCGGTTTGCAAATCATCAAAGCGCCGCATAAAGGACATTCTATTCATTCCGCTAACGAACTCCAAGGCCATTATGGGGGTTTTATATAATGATATTTAAGATATTTTATCAAAAAGTGTATTGTGTTTTGAGGGAAACAATAAATAAACTGAAATTTCTGTGACTAACAAGTCTAGGATGGAGACGTTGGTAATTTCGTGATCCTGTATGAAATAATAAACATTTTCTAAGATACTACAGCCTGAAAAGTTTAAGATTTTATAGCTCCAGGCACCCCAAACTATCCCCCAAATTTTCAGTTAGGTATTTTTGGTCTTGAAATGAAGTACCTGACGCCATAGCCCGATAACGTGGCTAAAACTCTCGCTCCAACAGTTAATCAGCGATAGGCAGGTCCGATCTCCGTTGCCAGTGGCATTCCAAAGCCAACTTGGATCCGCTGACCACCCAAGTGGAGTCCAGCTGAGGTCACTGGCTAAACCAGTGGGCAGTGTGGCGCCACCGCAGAGTAACACGACATTTTAATTGGACTGCTGCTGCTATTTTGGGGACGTCGTCGTCATCGTCATCATCGGCACCTGCGGAGATGCAAAATTTTCGGCCGCAAAATAGATGAGGAACGAAGTGGTCAGAGAGGGCCAGGCAGGAAAGGAATGGAAAGGAATCGCTGTGGCAGTGGCAAACGGATTAGCCGCTAATTAAACGCCAATTGGAAATGTTTGCAAAACTGTTTGAGTCACGGGTCCAGTTGGGTCTGGGTCTGGGTCTGGGTCTCCAGATGTATTCACTCCCACTCGTTCTCTTTCCCTCTCTCTCTCTCCATTAGTGGCCGCCATGTGTCACTGATCTAAATTTATGCAAATTGCCGAGGACTTGGACTCCACATTCCCATTGCCATTCCTCGGCAGCCTGCACTGCATCACCCATCCGCCACATTGGCACATTTCATTTTTGCACGCGCCTCCAATTGCAGTTGGTATTCCCTGAGCCCTTTTACACTGGAAAAACTGGAAAGTAACTACAAAATAATTTTAAAAATTAAAAATTGTGATTTTTAAAAGTGATTTTTAGTGTTATAAAAACTTTGGCTTCCTAAAGTAATATTTCTTTATTATTAAAAAAATTTTCCCTTGGTGTAATGTAGAAAAAATGAGAAAATCGGGCACAGAGACATAAGAGTTATAGAGAAAAAGTGTGGGAAAGAGGAACCAAGGCAGGCTAAGCCATTCATTCTGGTAAAACACTCTCACAGCCATCAGACGCTTCCTACATTTTTTACTTTTGTGCAATAATTAAGAGTCTGCAAATTAAAGAAATAAATCTCGCTTGTTATAGTAATTTTAAAAAGATCAAACTAAGGAACTCATGACACTCTAGGATTTTTTAGACAATGAAAAATGGGTTTATAATTCTAAGTTTTCTTGAATATTATTAGTACCCTTTATCAAGATAAAAATATAATTTCCTAAGCTTCTTAAAATGATATTTTTATTGAAGAATTCTTCAAAAGAGAAGGGCATCTAAAGTTCTTAATTGTACATCTTCTATCTCCCCCAAAAATCGCAGTACTTCGCTGGATAGTTTTGACTGCCAGTGCGCGCTGATTATTAAATCACAGGGCAGGGCCAGCAGGAGCAGCAGCAGCAGCAATCTGATATGCAAAATCTCGTCTAGCCCAGAGACGATGCAGCACAGCACAGCACCTACTCTATCTCCTCCTCTACCAGAGCATCATCCAGCTCTTCGCGGCATCTGTCCTGCGTTAATTACAGCCCAGTTTTGTGCACTGGCAACAACTTGTTAAAAATTTCCGCTGCCAGTTTATTAGAGGGCAACTAACTAAGGCAGCAACGTGGAAGTATCACCAGCAACCCATCTCCATCAGGCACCAGGCCACTCCACCACTCCATTCCAATCCCTTCTTCTGTTTCCCAGTTTCCCTTTTTTTTCGCCTGAAGTGGCTGGCAAATTACTTAGTCTGAACCTGTTTTAATGACTAAGATGACGCCAAGTCAAGAGCGAGTGAGAGATTTCGGGCAAGCTCTGGAGTTTTCCGGCTGCAAATTATTGCAGGCGTTGGAAGGAGGAGAAAAGAGATTAAATTTTAAACTGAGATAGGGAAGTTTTTAGGGATGCTGCATAAAAGAAAAATATTAAACGTATTAGAAGAAATTATATAAGAGAAAATGTGTTAAAACCTTTGCATTTATTTGCATTTTAAAATATAATTATAATATCCTTAAGAAAGTAACTAACGCATAAATACTCTCCATAACTTTGCTTTCAAAATCCACTTTTCCAACTTTTAAGCATAATAAATAAAACGTTAAATAGTATAAAAAATAAACCACCTTGTTAACAAGCCTAAGAATATTCCCTAAATCTTTTCAAAGAGTTTCTTCTTTTAAGCTTTTGCGAACAAGACTCTTCTTTTTGAATTAAAAAACAAAAAAAAAGAAAGTAACTGACAATAAAAAATAAACCAAAAAGGAAAAAAGGGAAGTAAGCAAAACCGTTTTAGAGGAAGACTTTTGCCAAAGAATATTTTATTTCACTTTCGTTTTATTTACTTTTGCCGCTTAGCATTATTGTTTTAAAATCCTTCAAATCCGTTGTTTTACTGCTTATTGTCCGCCCTGCTCTGCTCTCTCTCTCTCCGCTCTGGCCCAAAAACTTTGTTGCCGGCAACTTTTAAGCTTGCTTAAGGCGCCCAACAAGACTTGGGTCTCCCCGTTTCCGAACCTGAAGAGAGAATCATGGAAAACTTTTCCCAGGCAAAGCGATGAATGGGGCCATCGTGTAACCCACACTCAAGCCCATGGGATTCCCTCAGCCAAACCGCCGCCGTCCAATTTGTAGTTCATCATCTGTCCCGCGGACCTGTCAAAGCCGTGCGCTAAATTTTGACAGAGCGCCTAATTGAGGGAGAGACACGAACGCGGAGAGGTGGATTGGGATCGCGCAAGGGGAATCCCCGAAAACAGTTTTGACATTTGCGGCCGAGGACGCGCCAGCGCGCTTGCGACGCATTTAATTTATTTTAATTGAAAAAGGCCCGCAAAAACGGATTAGCTTGTCGAATTCACTTTTTGGGCCGCACTTTGCACAGATAAATATCATTTTTAAGCTTGAAATTACAAATAAAACATAGGAAAACAATAGAGAAAAAACATACCAATTCGTATTGGTATTAATATTTTTTTGCATATTAATAGTTAGGTTTACGCTTCAATAAAAAATATATTTAAGAAATTGATACTCCATAATCTGCTCTACAATATTTTAGAGGTTCTATTAAATTCTAAACCAGGTTTTTTTAATTACCTTAAAAACAAATATATTTTTCAGTGCATTCTATACACGAAGGCAAAGTTCAAAGTTGCGGCTGCAGAGAACTTTTGCGCACAAGTTGCTTATTAGGTCAAGTTTGGTATGACAGCTACGGCAAATCCGCCGGAATCAAAGTCAAACACAAGCTGGAGACGGACGCACAAACTATTTCCACCACCACTAAAAGTATACAATTTTTACGATGATGCATTAAATTAAAAACTTTGCCAGAGGCTGGTACATGAGGGCGTGGCCGATGCAATGCCAGATTAAAATTATTTTCTTTTTTTAAATGGAAAGTAATTCCCCAAGTGCGGCCATAAAACAAACTCTCAGCTCAGGGTGAAACTTTTCCATCATCTTCGTTTCGAAATCTCGACATCAACAGGCCAAGAGAGAGACAGAGAGGAAAGAGAACTTTTCTGTAGGTTTTTAACGACTTTGCATTGGTTTTCATGGCCAAAAACGGCAAAAGCAGTCAAGTTTGGCTTTTATGGTTGACACAACATATTTTCCGCCGGCATTCCTTCTTGGCAATTGGCAACTGGCAACTCTCACATATCCGCCAGAGATCCACATCTCGACATCCCCCAATCCTAATTGTTGCGCCCCAGGATTTTATGGCACTTTGAGAGCCATTAATCCGAATTTGATATCTGCTTAATTAGTTTTCCCTGCTTGGATTTTATGGTCGGCACTCTCGTAAATTTTCATGATCGATTTGCGTAGCCAAAAGCGCGAAAAGAAAGTCCCTTAACGAACGTAACACATCGTTTCGACTCGAATGGTCTTAAAAATTGAATTTAATTATTTTTAGCTAGATCTATTTCGTCTGGGGATAGGGTTACAAGAAACATCTTAAGAGTTACTAGTTTTTAATTTAAAATCATTAAAATCGGCGTTTATTTTCCATTTTTATTTAAATAAGTTTATAAATAAGATTGAAAAAAATTATCTGCGTGTAAAATTGTATTATAATCCGAGTTATACATTTTTAAAATCCAAAATAAATAATTTAAATAAATTATTTTGCTTCAATTTGTTCTCCAACTTCTTCAACAACATCTTCAACAACATCTTCAACAACATCTTCAACAACATCTTCAACAACATCTTCATCAACATCGTCGTTATATTGTACAAAATTTCTCTTTGTTACCATATGTAAGTCTTCCTTTTTTATTGCCCTTATCTCCTTTCTTTTAAACTTCTTGGGTTTTATCTCTTTTGTCTTGATCTTCTTTGTCTTTATCTTCCTTGTCTTTATCTCCTTTGTCTTTATCCCTTCGATTTCTACTTTATCCTCCTCCTGATCGGGTAGATCATATTGTAGATGCGCCACGTAGAATTCGATGAGCATTTTGGTAATCTTAAGCCTAGCCACATCGTTTGGGATAAGCTCAGGCTCGGGCTGGTCCTTGAACTTGATGCATACAAATTTTTTGCCATCTTGATCCACGATGGTGATGACTTTTTCGGCTTTCAGTCCGCGATCAAAGCCATTGAGGTCCATTATCTGAAAGACGGAAAAGGATTGTTTAAGAGAATCTTTCTGTTTTTAATTTATATTTCATATTAAATCAGTTAACCTTTGAATGCATATTTTTCTCTTTCACTTTGTGAATGTGCAAAACATAATATATTTTTTACATTATTATAAGGGAGTAAACAATGTAACATAAAAAGGATTTCATACAATGTCACACCTGCTGAATTTAAACAAAAGAAAAAAAAACAATTCTTGATAGCTTCTAGCCCATTATCAGCCCGCAGCCAAGTTTAAAGTTGTTCTTAGCGTGATCCATGCACCCACTGAAGACCAGTGTAAAGGGCAAAGGATTCAGTCGCTTCTCCAGGACTCCAGAGATTATCCAATTGGAGTCGATGGCTCCCTTAAAAACCACATCGGCCTTAGGCAAATCCAACTGATAGGCCAACGTGGCCACTGAATCTCGCATACGCAGTGAGCTCTGAATCTCCACACCGACCTGAAGCTCATCGCTGACCTTCTGGTAGAAGCAGCAATGAAGGCCATTATGTCCCATTGTCCAAGACCAAACCGAATTGTCCTTTGCATAGCGAGCGACGGCGGAGATCAGTGCTACTTGACCACCCGGGACACTGGGTCCACACTGATAGGCCAGCTCGGTGCCCAGGGCAAGGGCTGGTGTCACCGACTGCAGATATTGGCCCACGATCAGGAGGGAGTTGGTGAATATGCTCGGGTTGGCCACGGTCAGCGTGGCAGTGAAGTCTCTGCCGCAATAATCCGTTGATAGCTGCATGGCGGTCATCTTGGAATTCTGGATCTGAGAGCCGAATTTCCAGCGCAAGCACGGAGAAATCTGATGGATAACATTGCCAGTCAGATTCCCTAAAGCATCGATGTCGGCCAGGATCACAGGATAGGCCTCAGCGGGATTAGCATCGCTCTGCTTAGTGCCCACATAGGTGGCACAGAATTTGTAGCCACTGGGCACATTCGGGCACAAGTTGATGGAGTGCGACACCTGGAAATGGCTGCTCAGGCCCTTGTATAGCATAATCTTGGCACCTTCGAAGGGGTTAGCCTGTATGTCTTTGTACTTTTTGTGCAATTCCTCAATGGTGCCGGGATTCTGTATCTCCTGAGCATTGGCAAGGCTGGAGGATTCGGACATAGGTTGTACAGGTATGGGCAGAACCTGTTTAAGGCCTGAAGATTTCGCTAGAACGTTTCCCATTTGTAGAAGTTTCAAAAAAAAAAATTAAATTAAATGAAAGCTACAAGAAATGTTATGTCAAAATGGATAACAAAACTTATTTGACAACTCTCGAATCAGTCTGGCAACGCTGCAGCTTAATGATATTAGATTATGACCAGATTTTCTTGATTATCTTGGATCCAACTATATAATTCGGCTCCAAATTGTTCAGCTTTCTTTTCCCGTTTTTAGAGAGTCAAAAAAACAATACCATTTCCAAAAAGGGCACAGTTTTGGCGTTGCTACCACCTTACATAGTTTTCACCATGAATTGCACATGCAACTCTGCGCCATGTGGAACGTGCTGGTGCATTGGCCCCTTCTTCCGCTTTGCCTCTTTGCTCTTTGCTTTTGCTTTTCCGCCAACAAACAATGCGAAATGCACTTTGATTGCTGTTGACCAACAAACTCGACGGGCAGGCACGCGTCCATCTCCTCGAAAAGCAATGCAGAGAGCAGCAGCCAGTGGTGGTAATGACCAGAAAGAGCTGCTAATGTGGCCAACAGAGGCGGCCGCTTTGTTTGCACGTTTTCGCGTTTTGGTCCAAGGCTGCGTTGTTTTTTTCGCAGAGGAATTCGTTGCTGTCTTTGTCCATTTGTGATGAGAACCGACCCAAAGAGTGCTTGGCATCTCCGACCATCAAAGCTATCAGAGCGACATTTTCTGGCACAAGCACAAAATCAATGGGTAACTAAGGAACCCTCGTGCTTCCGATTAAGTGAAGCTAATAGGGGAATGGCACCTGCTTCACCCACTTTTATTGTCAATCCAGGCGAGAAATCGCATTCCTGAAAGACTACCTTATGGCTGTGATTATATGGCGACTCACCCCTTTGATTATAGCCAGGTAATAGAGACAACTTCCTCCTGACGTCAAAAAATTCTGCAGAAATGGCCAATTTGGTGTGTGCCAGTGTTGGTAGTTGCTAAATTGTCATGGCGATACGATGTTATCGATATTTGCTATTACATAATTGAGCCATGTTTTTGTACAGTCACGATTGTGAGTAATTTTTCCATCGCTTGCTTTTTGTTTTAATTACCAACTGTCGCACCTGAGGCCAATTAATGTGGGGAAAATGTAATGTGTAAAAAAATACAACAAAAAGTTAAAAAAAAAAGAGGAAACACACGAAGTGCCTGCAGAGGTAAAGCATTTCAATTAATTGAATTGTGTGTGTCAGGCCGATAGGCCGATGTTCTTACACACACACACAATCGTGTAAATATATTTTCAATGACTTTAATTAACCAAAAACGTTGCAATTAATTGACTTTGCTTCGCTCAATTTAATTAATATTCCTTGTTGTTGCCTATTTGCCAAAGGATGCACAAGCATTTAGCTGCAAATTAGGTCGAATTTTTGCCCGCCAGGCATTAATCAAATTGTGTGAAAAATGCCTGGCAGCTTGAAAGTGTTACATAATTCATTTGGCCTAGAAAAAGGTGAATTTTTTCTGCTAACCAGCTTAATAAACAGATATCTTTCTCACGATTTTGTTTATTTGTATTACTTCCCGTTTTGAAAACATTTTAATAAGTGCCTAAAAGTAGGCAATGTATTTTTTGAGGCATGTTATAATTTCCCTGAAGTCTTAAAATCTTAGAAACATTTATTTTAAGGTGTTAAACAGCTGGTTTAAGCAGCAATCTACCATAACCCTTGGTTTTTCGCACATTTTCCCTTCTATCTTGCTCAGTTTCGGTGGAAAAACCGCTTAGGAAAGTGTCAGACGAAATGAAATTCTTTATTTTAATAATGCAAGTTTGCACATTTTTAATTGTGCAGCCGACAGCTGCAAGAACTTGGCTGCTCACTTGACCCACAAAGGTGCGGCGACCACTGCAGCAGGCGAGAAAAATGGTTTGGGGGGGGTGGGGAAAGCGAGGGGGCGGGGGAGCAAGGTAAAGGCGACAGGCGACAAAAACCGCGCTTGCCATAAAGGGACGCTGGCAAGGACATTACGACTAAATGTAAACAGCTTAATTAAAAAATAAAACTCCGCTACGGCACGTACAAGGAAAAACAACGCACGGGGTAAATCCCACACAGCGTCGCCCACCTGGGGGAGGCTTTTCCAGCAGCAGCCACACCGCACGTGTGTGTGTGTGTGTGTGTGTGTGTGTGTGGCGCCGCTCTCTTTATTTGCTTAAATGCACAAAAGTGTTTTTAATTTAATTTTTCGTCCCACACACACCACACACACACATCTCTCTTCTACTTTGCTCTTTGATGCAGTTCCTAATTAAAACGAAAGTAATTTTTCATCAGCAACTGGGGTAAGTTAAAATAATTTTCTTGCCACCGCGCTAGGCACCAGCCATTGAAGTGCTCATTAAAAATATTTCAACCCCGTGGCTGGCAGTCTTAAAAAATATCAACTTAAATAAAAAAAATAACAAGTAACTGTTTGCCTTGTTTTTAGCAAGAATTTTAATATTATTTGCTATGGAGTCTGGCGCCAGTTTCTGTCGTCAGCATCATCGTCATCGTCAGCTGTTCGAGTGTTTTTCAAGTCGAAACTTTTCTTTTAAATATTTTCCATACTTATCCCCATGTGCTGGCAAAGTTTTATGCATACGCATTAATGTGAAAAGGAGGAAAAGCGTTGCTTTTCCTGGTGCTGGTTGTTGGGGGGGTGAAAATGGGAGAATCCCCTCTGAGGGTCCTTGGAAAATGCAAGTACCCTTGCTTGCTCCCTCTTTATAAGTATTAAAAGCAATTGCCAGGCGGGGGAGGTTTATTATAAAGTTTTGCAGCCGATGAAGATGATAACTTTTATTTTAGGCATGATGAAGCAATACTACTTATTTGTTTTATGCGAAGATTTTCAAGTGGGTGTTACGAATAAAAATAGAAAGAGTTCGGCTGAAAAAACATTAATATAAAATACATTTTATTTACAATGACATTTTTAAGCTATTTGTAAAATATAAACCGTAAACAATTAAGAAAATAAGCTGAAGAATATTTTAAATATCTTAAAATCTATTTTATTTGCAGTTAAAACTGTATATAATTAATTAATATTATATTTCCCCCTGTGGCAACCCTCGCTACTTAGTGAGCCATGCAGTGCATGCTTCCTCAATTTGCATGCCAAATTGTTTACTTCTTTCAATGTACTTTATCAATTTGAATTTGAGTTGAGTTGAGTTGCATGTTTTGGGTTCTCTTAGCGTGGAGCTCTTGGCTGGTTTGAATTAGTTTCTCAAATGAAATTTCCGCCAAAAGAAACCATGAAAAATTGCTAGAGATTCCGGAGGATAAGCAACAATTTGATTTAGCGAGTTGACTGCACTCAAATGTCGTGCTTAAAGTTTTGTAACTTTTGGAAATGGGTTTTTTTCACCCTAAAAATACTCACTCAACCACTGAAACTCCTCCTACATACATATATGGCCCACTCGAAACACCTGAGCCCAGCTACCTACCTGATCCACCTTGTACACTGTAGAGTCCGCCCTACCAAATGGTGCTATCAAAGCCGGCGAATGTCTATTTAATTGTGTCTGCAACGGTGTCGGCATGTCGATGTTTGCAAAACGCCCCACGCCCACCCTTTCTAATGGCAGCATCAAATGCACTTTGGCCCATGGACCAGTTAACTGAAACATCTGGCAAGTGCTGGCGGGTTTATAAAGTGGAAAAAAAAGGCTAAATTATTTTAATAATGAAAAATTTAAATACAATTTTATAAAGATATTTTATAGGTCACACTAAGCCACAAATCAATATATACACAATATCAATACAGTCAAGCTAATTTCAAAATTTAGTTCTTTCTCCGTTAATAAAAATTGTAGGGTTTTTTAAAACATAAATAAGAAATTTTAAAATAATTAAGTGTGACCCTACCCAGCTTGCAACAGAAAAAAGCCAAGCTGGCCACACTGTTTTAATCGCAAGCGTTGCAGCTCTGAGAGTCTGTGGTGCGGTGGCCGCACCTGCAATTCGAAATGTGAAACGGAAGCGTGTGTATGTGGGTGGGCAGGTGTGCAGGTGTGCAGGTAGGTGGCAAATGAAGTCATAAAGTCTGATTTCGCCTGCTCATGCTCATTATCACGTAGCGATGTCGTGTAATCGTCATGCTCATGATAATGATGATGTTAACCAAGAGGAGAGATCGCTATTGCCTCCTCATCCTCATCCTCCTCCTTTCTCTCCTTTGAGTGGTGTGGTGTGAATCCCATTTATTTTCCTGCATCTGTTGTGCTACGCTAGTAAACTTTCTGACCAAAACTGACACTTTCATGAAACAATTTAAAAAGTCATTGTCATCTCCTTTTTGCAAAGTAAGTCCCTACTTCCCGGCGCCTTTTTAACTGTCCTGTCAATGGCAACGTCATTTGTTTTGTTGCCCATTACGACGACGACGACCGAGTTGAAAACAAAATGGTCATGGCTCCTCCTTCAGAGCTTTACTCCAATTGGAGCTGAAGTGTGTGGCAAGCACCATACATTATCTGGGGTAGTATCACGACTTGGTCAAGCGGTTTGTCTGCTTTACACCTCCTGTAACCGAGTTGATAGGGTGTCCTGGCTGCGTCCTAGAACTCGGCTTTGTTTGTCTCGTAAAACTTTTTTAACTATGGGAGTTTCGGTTATTCTTTGTCTTCACCGCTTACGTGACAGTGCAATTTCGAAAATAATTTCAAGTATTTCTCTGAAATTGTTTTGAGTTATTGAAAAAGAGAAGAATAAAAATATTAAAGAAACTTAAAAGTTGATGTGCATATGTTATACACAATTTAAGACAACTCTTAATAGTTTTTGCTAGTCAAAGAAATTAATTCCTCACTAAACTGGGATTTATTTCACACTACCATCAAGGGATGTGCCCGCAATTTTGATTAAGGGACAATAACCTCACAGCAAATGTTGCAGAAATTCATTATTGCATCGTAATGACAGAGAAGGAAAGCAGAAAGGAGCAGCAGCAGCTGAAGCACCAGATGGCAATGGCTCCCAACAGTGTAATTTGTGCGAGCCAAAGCCACAGGATTTTATTGAGCGGAAAATTAAAAGCATAAAATTGCACGCTTTAAATTTTGAGTGCAGCGAAAACTGGCAGCAACAGAAGCCACCGCCACCGCCACCGCCACCATCACCACCGAACCCGCAAAGTGTCGGAGCATGTAGTAGCTTCAAGATTGCCACAAAGAAGCAGGAGCAAGTCAGCCTTTTTTCCTTTTTCCCAGCTTCTCCTCTTGGACTCACGCGCATACTAAATTCAACTTATTGACAGGTGCTTGCCAAGGAAGGAACGTGTTCCCGATAAGCGGCCAGGTGAGTGAGTTGCACCTGTAACCTGGCCGGGAAAGATTTCTACAGTTGAGAAATGGCCACATTGGCATTAGTTCAACCATGAATCTTGCCAGGAACTAAACTTAATTACAAATTTATGACACATTTATGAACATTTATGGGTAAAGGTAAATGCTTATATTTCTTAAAGAAATATAATAAAGAAACATTGCAACCAGACTTATATGGAACCTTGTTGTATCGAAATTAAACCAAGATTTCTAGTGACAATAAACAAGAAACTGAGATTGGTTGTTTATCAAGCTTACAATACAGATTTTGTGGGCACCAGACAAAGGCTATTTCCTACTTGAAAAAGTGTTCATTTATCGCCATTAAACTTTATTCAAGTGCTAGCACGCCCCATCCTGGGCATAATCGGCGGCATCCATTCGTCAAAGGTGGGTATATCGAACATCGGATGGTTATTTAGAATGTCGAAGCGAACCACCTTGTAGGTGGAAATAAGCCACTGGCCCATGCATCGGTTATTTTCCTGCACGTTGCCCATCTTGGTGGCCGGCACCGAGTAGTCGCGCCGATAGCGCATAAAGATCTCGGCAAAGATCAGGGGATGCGATACCTGCAGTTGCGTAGGATCCACATAACGGTCCATCAGCTCTGCCATCGTCCTCTGCTCCGCTGAAGAACGGAAATCGTTGGAACGGCGCAATGCCACATAGACAACGTCTAGGAAGGCGAAACGATGATCGTAGTGACGCAGTAGCTGCACCTTCAGGGGTATGGCCCGCCGAATGTGTTTCCTTTCGAAGCGCATCAATTCGAGCCGCCAGTCTGCCGGTTCGTCCAGGAGATCGTGCTTGATCTGCTTGAAGCCCATGGGCGTGCTGCAACGCTCGACATTCCGGCTACGCCCGCGCCGCACAAAATCGGTGAAGACAACGGCTGCCTGGCATGAGTTCTCCAGAAATTTTCTCTCAGAGAAATTCCAGTCCCACAGCAACTTCATTTGCAAAAACGAAAGCTTGGTGACCAGTCGGGTCAGCGGACTGTAGAAGTACACCATCGATGGCAGGGATATCGGAAGTTGCTTATCCTTGGACAACACCACATCCAGCTCAATGTCCAGGCGGCGTTTGGATGGAGAAAGATCTGGACTTGGTGAAGGTGACGGTGACGGTAGTCTAGCACCTCGTAACCTGTGTGCTCCGGCTGAGGGGGTGCCCCATCTGGCGGTTGGATGGTGCAAAAGGAGGCGCGGATGGCATTTGTTTATCAACTGCCTCATTCTCAGCCTCATTATTACATAGCTCAATTTGGTTATAATTTTGTTAAACAAAAGCCAGAATAATAATCAAAGTGTATTGAATTCATAGGTAGGTAGGTTATGTAGGTTTATGTAAATAAGCACTTGGCATTGAATGCTCGGGACTCCGTGTGATAGGATCTAGGGGAATAGAGACATTTGTCATTGCAATTAGACCCCCATTTTGGGCAGATTACACTGGGAGATGTTCTGATTTAAGAAATTGGGGCTTAAAAAATACATTTTTAAAAGTTAAGGCAACTATTTTTTAAGAAATATTTAAACTATAAAAGATATTTATTTGTTTTGTATGGTAATCCATGAAAAGTTATATATTCTGCCTCTAATAATATATATTTCTTATCGATAAAGGAAATATATTTAAAATATTCTTAGGAATAAAAAAAATGCATCTAATTCATTTCGAAATCCTAATATATTCCCGATAATATACTTGTTATATTCTCTAAGTTACAAAATGATAATATATCGATAAGTAATCGATAATTTCTCAATAATCAATAATATTCACTTGTTCTTTAAGTTCAAATCTAGATATATCCGCAAACTTACAATTATTGAGAGTTTTTCTGAAGCTAGTGGTGACAATTGGCAACGATAAATCATTAATAATCGATAAATCAAAAAATAATACAAAATTTGGCTTAAAATCGATAAAATGCACATGTATTTCCGATTTTTCTCTATGTGTCTTAGCATATGGGCGACACAACAATAAGGTTCTAATTGAGCCGACATGGAAGGGAATTAGATCCGCCAGAGAGGGCTCCTAGCTCCCGCAGGAGCTGCTGCTGTGCGCCGGCATTGATTCAACAGCCTGTAATTATCGAATGCATTAGCAAATGCAGAGTGCAACTCCTCCCACGCACTCACCTTTCGCCGCACCTTTGCCTTTGCCTTTGCCTTGGCCTTGGCTCGCCCTGAGACCACCCACCCGCATTTGGTTTGCCCAAGCGTTCATTTATCCGGTCCAGGATCCTGGGGAGAACAAACAATGCAAATAGGGACCAAGCCTGGCAGACACTCAAATAGAGCATCCTGAGTCCTGGTTCAGTGTTTGCCATCGGGTTAATTGCTTGACAATTGATTTCGTTTGCAAAATATGCAAATGCTTTGGCATAATTCAATGAAAAGTCTACTGCTAAGAGGAAACAAGAAACAACATTTTGCAGTTAATTTTCCTTGTTTATAATGAAAATAATTAAAAAATAAGTACAGTCTATTAATTATTCACTAAATAGGTACACTTACCCCCAAAGCATTCCAGAGAAATGCTAATTTCAATTATTTATTGAGCAGAGTAACGATTAAGGTGTATGTCTACAGCCTTTAGCTATTATTTGTCAAGTTAATTTCCCCAAATTAAGAGCCGAATTCTGTGTTATTCCATTTGTTTTGCCTTTTGGAATGTTAAATGGTTGATGTCTGGATTCTGCGAATAGAAAAATCAACTTCAACTGAGTATGCAAATCCCTTACTCGAAATCGTTTCAGTTTGATGCCTACACGACAAAGGCCTTAACTATTCAGGGGATACAATGCCCAAAATGCCAGCCTATCCATGTTTGATGCCGTCGATTTATCAAACGAAATATGAAATGAACGATACGGAATAAACCTACGACAATGAAGTTTGGCGAGCATATGAATAAATGCAGCCAAAAAAGGGAGAAGGAGGAGATGGATATCCTACGTACACAAAATCCCCATGTAATCCCTCGTCCAAAACAGAGCACGGAGATGTATCATCATCATCACAATAAAATATGTTAAGTAAATACGGAAGCAGAGAGAGAGAGCAAGGGGAAAACTAAACAATAAGCCAAAAAGTACGCTTGATTAAGTTTAACTTCCGGTCTGTTATAAATTGAGCATTTATGTGGGATTTGTTTGCGAAAACAGTTTCTACTTTACCAAGGCCCCTTTAGGAGAGAGAAAAAAAGAGAGAAAATCTATGCTATCCATCCATCGGGCTGCCAAACGAGACAAATGTTTAGGCCAGCACACACACACATACACACACACATCTCGTATGTCTATTTCCGGCGGAAGTGGTGAATAAAACATGAAACGAAATAAAATGACGGGGCAGCACAGAGGTGGAAAAACGAGAACTTTTAGTGGCCAAAAGCGAACATCCAGTGAGATTTTTCTGTTGCCATTTCGTCCAATGTTTTCTTTCTGTTTTTGTTTTTGTTTTTGTTTCTGTTTTGTTTGGTTTACTTTGGGCGCAAATGGCTAAATTATTCCTGACCCGGCCAATCGAAGGGTCCAAATAAAAATTAAATGGCAAACATTTTACCGAGGCAACACAGAAGAGCTCAGGGCAGGACTCTCGAGCTACTCTCTGGCAGTTAATATCCGTAGATAAAATATTCAATTTCCCCCCTGAATGACAAACTTAGGAAATAGCCAGAGCCACAGAGGGGAAAAAGGGAAAGGGATACACCTGGCTGCAAAGAGACATGGACGATATGGAAATGGAAACGATGTCAATGTCTTCATATATGTAGTATTTCCGTTTATCAGATATTATTTTGCAGTTAAGCATCCTGAATATTATAATTGCTTGTTGTTTTGCTTGTTGAAATACCAATTATACTGATTGCTTGGGACTTGGCCCATTAACTGCCCAAAATCCTTTTGGAAGAGAGCTTCATTAACGATCAAATTTACATGTGGATCCCCCCTTAATAGAATTAAAGGCCGCTCCCCCCTTTCTCCTCTTTCAACAAAGAATTTATTACTATTACTATTATTACCATTACTATTTCTTGCTTGCTACTTCTGCCATCACCTATGACAATAGTACGCAGAGGGCACACTACCAAATCCGTAGATGGGATCGCATTGCGTGCCATGGCCCATGCACCGTGGCGGCGTGTATCGTGAACCGGCGCAGGGAACAAAGCAGGGCAGGCTACATCTCCTGCATCCCGCTCTGCATCCTACTCCGACACACATTCCACATACCACTCGGCAAGGCCTTGGTTCACATTTCTTCCTCCGCAGTGGTCTGTGCATTCTGCAGACCAAATCGTTCGAAGGATAACCAGATTTTGGTTCGGGCACTTTCTTCTTACGTTTCTTGCGTTTGGGTTTCGGTTCCGGCTCGGGTTCGGGCTCGGGCTCCTCCTCCTCTTCCTCCTCACTAAGTGGACTGACGAGCCGCAATTCGGAAATCTTGGTCTCAAAAACTGCATCTTGGTGGACAGATTTCCTTCCAGCCTTCTGTGAAAGTTTCTCCCTTCTATTGAACACCTTCACGTGAATGGTGCTTAACTGACTGAAGTCGGAGGCCACTGGTTTGAGTACCAAATTTCCCTCCGAATCTTTTATCACATTGGAGGTATCCTTTTTTTCCTGTTTTGAGGGCTGCCCTTTATTTTTGGTGGCTTTCAGAGTGGCCAACAAACTTCCATCCAAATCTTTTAGCTTATCGGCCGCCGTTATCGGTTTGGAGGTTTTAGGTTTGACCACCAACTGGTCATCCGAGTCTTTTATCTCATTGATATATATATTGCTGAATGTTACCGGATTTTTTACCGAGCTTTTATTCAAACTTCTATTCGAATCTTTCACCGAACTTCTTGTATTCGAACTTCTACTCCAACTTCTATTCGGACTTCTATTCGAATCTTTCACCAAATTTTGTACCGAACTTTTATTCGAACTTCTATTTGAATCTTTCGCCGGATTTTGTACCGAACTTCTATTCGAACTTCTATTCAAACTTCTACTCCAACTTCTATTCGATCTTCTATTCGAATCTTTCACCGGATTTTGTACCGAACTTCTATTCGAACTTCTATTCAAACTTCTACTCCAACTTCTATTCGAATCTTTCACCGGATTTTTTATCGAACTTCTATTCAAACTTCTATTGGGTTCTTTCTCCAGATTCTTCTTTTTTGAGCTATGCCCCATATATTTATAGGCTATCGGCTTGGGAATCATCTCTTCCTCCGATAATCTTTTCATTTTGGCGGCCTCTTCTTTCTTCTTTTTTGAGCTATGCCCCATATATTTATAGGCTATCGGTTTGGGAATCATCTTTCCCTCCGATAATCTTTTCATTTTGGCGGCCTCCGCTTCTTTCACCGGATTTTTTATCGAACTTCTATTCAAACTTCCATTGGATTCTTTCTCCAGATTCTTCTTTTTTGAGCTATGTCCCATATATTTATAGGCTATCGGTTTGGGAATCATCTCTTCCTCTGATAATCTTTTCATTTTGGCGGCCTCTTCTTTCTTCTTTTTTGAGCTATGCCCCATGTATTTATAGGCTATCGGTTTGGCAATCATCTCTTCCTCCGATAATCTTTTCATTTCGGCGGCCTCCGCTTGCTTTTTCGAGCCCGGCATTATAAATTTTCGGGCTTCATCCTCCTTCTTGCTAATATTTGAAGAAAAGCTAAAAGAAAAATATAGTAAATATGATGCGATTGTATATTTGCACCCCTTTACACTTACACTTACTTGGAAACTGGCTTTTTACTTGCATTGTAGTTCGTGTTGGCGGTTCTTTTTTGCTTTGGTGACAGCACGTCCTTGGTGGAGGGTGAACGGATTCTGGCTGTACGTTTCGCGTCTGTTTTTTTAGGGGATGAGGAGGCGGAAGCTAAGTCCTCATCCTCTGAAGGATCTTCGAGAACTGTCTTGGTCACCTTTTTTCCACTGTCATGTTCAGTGGGCTGCACAAATTGCTCTTTTGTGGTGTACACGCGGCGTTCCTTGACTTCTGATGGCGAAGAATACCCCGTTGGAGATGCGGTGGGCAATTCTATTAGATTCTCCATCATCGGCTGCAGCGTTGAATACCTCGCAGCGCTCGTGGGAACTTCTATCGAGTCCGGATCGATTTCTTCCTTGAAGTGTTTCTCAGTTCGTTGGGGATCATTGGGATTGGTCGTGTCGGAGCGACTCTTTACTTGTCTCTTGGTAGGCTGACTTCCATCATTGGGAACAACTGTGACCGTCTGTACCTCATCGACAATAATCTCTACTTCGCCGGTACGATGCCGAATCTCTCGTTCCTGTGTCGTCACATCAATGATCTCAATGCGATCGGGAATCGGTTCAGGTTCAGGTTCAGGTTCAGGCTGGCAGGGAGGTTCAGGGTCTGTTTGGACGCCCATTTCGTGGGTCACCACGCATATGCATTCACAGGAGCAAGAGCAGGAGCAGCATTTCATCCGCCTGCTGCACCACCTTTTGCGACGTCTTTTGTCTCTACATTTCCTGGCATATGCCTGATCCTCGCAATTAGTTTTAGAATCTTCCTGAAAACTGCATCTCTTAGATGGTGACGGACAACAAGTGTCCTGGCAACAACTCTGGGGTGAAGGCTGCTGGGAACAACTCCTCTGAGGTGAGGGATATTTCTGGCAACAGCAACCCCGAGAAGATGGCGGATTGTCCTGGCCACAAGTCCTCCGTGGTGGTGGCGGCAAGTCCTTGGAACAGCACCTCGGATTCTCCGAGCAACAGTACGCCTGAACAGGTGGCGATTTTTCCTGGCAACAGTACCTCTGAGGTGACGAACTGGCCAGGCATTTACACCTCTGAGATAATGGCGATGGCTGCCTTTCATAGCACTTCTGAGATAATGGCGATGGCTGCCTTTCATAGCACTTCTGAGGTGGTAATGCCGGTGGCTGATTTTCACAGGACGTCATTGACGATGCCGTAGTCTGATTCTCACAGCACCTCTGAGGTGGTGGTCCACAGAATTGTGGTGGCTTCTTTCCACAGCGTCTCTGCTGTGATGCTGGCGATGGTGACAACTGTCCACGGCATTTACGTCCACAGCATCGACACGGTTCCCAATATTGTCTAGATAATTGCTGCTCATAGTCCTGCTCTGAATGTTCCTGAACCGGTTTCTGATTTTTATATTTTCGAGGATTATCCTGTCCAGCACAAAGGCGATCTCCATAACCCCTGCGATCTACGATACGCACTCCTAGATCATTTTCTGAGTTTGACATCTCCGTAGTGCCCCAAGTCTCAGGGTTCTTCGCTCTATTGGACATCTGCCCACCGCATCGAGACCAAGCGCTGGGCCAGGGCTTCTCTAACGATCCGCAGAGGTTCGACATTGCCAATTACCCTGGAGACCCTGCCTACGGACTATCACAGATCACTTCTTGGACGCTCTCTCTCTCTCTCTCTTTCTTGGGTCGAAAGAGGAAACATTTAACAATTTTTTGTTTGGGAAAACATCGAAAAGGTTTTTATGTTTAATTTTTTAAAGAAGCATCACCTATAGGGCAAGGTGTGCTAGATTCCCAAATAATTCTAAATAATTTGTAAATTAAATTTCTTGGCAGCATTTAGGGAGAATATTTTTTTTTTCTTGCAATGATGATGGTGAGGTTTTAGGTAAAAAAAAGGTTTTATTTTAGAACTACTAATTAAAAACAAATTAATTTTATCCCTTTTTGTTTATTCAACAAAAATTTATTACTATTACAAGTACAATTTGTGTCTGCATCTATTATTTATTATTATAATTATTATTATTATTTAATAGAACGATATTCGAATCCAGTGACAGGAAGCCATATCTTTTTCAATGGGGGCTTGCAGTTTGGATAGGGATAAATGGAGCAGGAATCGACGCAGCGCAAGCAAAAGCTCCTGCGCCCCTTTTTGCATCCACATCCCGCTCCATATTTCGCTCCACAGCCCGCTCCACAGCCCGCTCCACATCCCGCTTTACAATCCGGTCTCCAACACGCTCTAAAAACCGTTCCACATCCCGCTTTAGATTCCGCTCCACAGCCCGTTTTACATCCCGCTCTACAATCCGCTCTAAAAACCGTTCCACATCCCACTTTAGACTGCGCTCCACAGCGCGCTCCACATCCCGATCCACCTGGCACTTGGCAGATCAATAAGGGACATTTTGTCTTCCTTCTGCAAACCAAATCGTTCGAGGGATAGGGGTTTTTCATATCCAATCTTATCTTGCACTTTTTTGGAGGTTCCGGCTCGGGCTCTTCCTCCTCTTCTTCCTCCTCCTCTTCCTCACTAGCTGGACTTATGATGTGCAATTCGGAAAGTTTGGTCTCAAAAACTGCATCTTGGTGGACAGATTGTCTTCCAGCCTTCTGGGTAAGTTTCTCCCTTCGATTGGTCACTTTCATGTGAATGGTGCTCTTCTGACTGAAGTCGGAGGCCACTGGTTTAAGTACCAAATTTCCCTCCGAATCTTTTATCACATTGGAGGTATCCTCTATTTCCTGTTTTGAGTTCTGCCCTTTATTTTTGGTGGCTTTCAGTTTGGCCAACAAACTTCCATCCAAATCTTTTACCTTATCGGCCGCCGTTGCATTCTTATTGAACTTTATCGATTTTTCCGGTGGCCTTTTCTTCCTTATATGCACTTCTGGTGTATCCTCTTCTGGTGTATCCTCTTCTGGTGTATAACTAAGATAGAAAATAGTAAATAAATGATGTGATTGTATATTTGCATCACTTACAAAAGCTTACTTGTAAACGGGTCCCTTGCCTCCTCCACTGGTTTTTCTTGGCTTCGGTGAGAGCACTATCTTAGGTGAAGGGATTTTGGGTGAACGTTTGCCGCCTGATACTCGTTTGCCTGGCAAACTTGAGCGTGCAAGAGGTCCATCCTCTTCATCGGAAGGATCATCGAGAACTGTATGGGTCACCTTCTTTCCATTGGCATGCTCAGTGGGCTGCTCAAATTGCTCTTTAGTGTGGTAGACACGGCGCTCCTTTACTTCCGATGGCGAAGAATACCCCGATTGGGGTGAGGCGGGCAAGTCCATTAAGTTCTCTATCATCGGCTGCAGCACTGAATACCTCGTAGCGGCTTTGGGAACTTCTATTGAGTTCGGATCGACTTCTTCCTTGAAATGTGTCTCAATTCGTTGGGGATCATTGGGATTGGTCGAGTCGGAGCGACTCTGTATCTGTCTCTTGGTGGGCTTACTGCCATCATTCGGGACAACTGTCACCGTCTGGACCTCATCGACGATAAACTCCACTTCGCCGGAACGATGTCGAATCTCTCGTTCCTGTGTAGTCACATCGATGATCTCAATGCGATCGGCAGCTGGCTTGCAGGGAGGTTCAAAATCGGTTTGGATGCCAACCTCGTGGGTCACCACGGAAACGCATTCGCAGGAGTAGCATTTCATACGCCTGCAGCTATTCCTTTTGCGCAGTTTTGTGGGTCTACATTCAGTGGTATATTGGCAAAGATTGTCCTGCCAACAACACCTCTTGGGTGTTGGTGAATTGGCAGGGCAACAGGACCTCTGAGGAGATGGATTGTCCGGGCAACAGGACCTCTGAGGTGATGGATTGTCCGGGCAACAGGACCTCTCGGGTGGTGCCGAACAACATGTGTCCTGGCAACAGCACCTCTGAGGTGATGAACTGTCCGGGCAACAGGACCTCTCAGGTGGCGAACAGTCCTGGCAACAGCACTTTTCACATGGTGGAGGATTATCCTTGCAACAGCACTTTTCACATGGTGGCGGATTGTCCTTGCAACAGCATCTCTGAGGTGGAGGATTCTCCGGGCAACAGCATCTCTGAGGTGGAGGATCCTCCGGACAACAGTACCTCTGAGGTGGAGGATTCTCCTGGCAACAGTATCTTTCAGGTGGTGGAGGATTATCCTTGCAACAATACCTCTGAGGTGGAGGATTCTCCTGGCAACAGTATCTTTCAGGTGGTGGAGGATTATCCTTGCAACAATACCTCTGAGGTGGGGGATTTTCCGAATAACAGCACCTCTGAGGTGGTGGCGGATTCTCCTGGCAACAGGACCTCTCTGGTGTTACAGGTTTGTCCTGGCAACAGTACCTCTGAGGTGGAGGATTCTCCTGGCAACAGTATCTTTCAGGTGGTGGTGGATTGTCCTTGTAATAGCACCTCTTAGGTGGCGGGGGATTCTCCGGGCAACAGTACCTCTCAGGTGGTTTGTCTTGGCAGCAGTACGTCTCAGATGCTACCGGTTTATCCTGGCAACAATACCTCGGACGTGGTGGCGGATTGTCCGGGCAACAGAACCTCTGTGATGGTGACTGTGGAGGCTTTTCATAGCACCTCTGAGGTGGTGCATAATAGCTTCTCTGCTGTGATCGGCATTTCGGCGGTGATGCTGATGGCTGGTGCTGGCCGCGGCATCTCTGCGATGGTGCTGGTGGCTGCTGACCGCGACAGCGCTGTGGAGGCGGCGGCGGCGACGGCGGCGGCGACGGCGGCGGCGGCGGCGATTGTCCACAGTATTGGCACTGCTCCCAATAGTTCCAAGGTAATTGCTGGCTGCTGTAGTTTCCTGCGTAATCCTGGAAATCTTGGAAATCCAGATTTTCCTCACCTAATTCCTGTCTTTTGTTTTCCCGCTGCGAATTCTGACTAGCAACAGAACCAGGACGATTAATTATTTGCCCTCCACAACTCCTGCGATCTTTGATAGGCAATCCTCGATAGATTTTTGATATCGGATTGGAATTCTCCGCGGGACTGAAGGTCTCAGGCATTGTGGCTCTATTGGACATCTGCCAACCGAATCGAGACCGAGCAAATGAGCAGGGCTCCTTAAACGATCTGCAGACATTCGACATAGCTGAATACCCTAGACCATAGACCCTAGATCACTTCTTGGACTCTCTTTTGGGGGAAAGAAAAAGAGGAAACATTTAGCAATTTTTTTGTTTTTGTTTAAGAAAACATCGAAAAGGTTTTTATGTTTATTTTATAAAGCAAGGCATGCTAGACAGAAAAATATACAAATAATCGAATTAAAAACCTTTGATCATAGACACTCTTCACTCAAAAGTCAGTAGTCAAAACTACTGCCAAAGCCACACACACAAAACGCAGATTTTTTTATATAACGAAATTTTTAGAGTACGAAATTTTTTTGGTCGCCATGAGTTACCAGAAGCAGTTGAATGACTTCAACCGTAAGCTGGATTTGGCTCCATGGTATTTAGGCATTTCGACACTCCAGGAAGAGACCATATTCACCATGCACGAGAAGCTGCGCGATGATTTCGAGCAGGAATCGGGCTCCACCATCCACCGTGCCTTGGTTGTGTTAGGAATCAAGCCAGTGATATCCACGAGACTGCTAAGGAAATTAGTCCAGCTCAGCAGGAATAATATACTGGCCTTTTTGTTTTTCCTCCTCGAAGGCTACTACAAGACCTGCCGGCCCAAAGGCAGTAAAGTTTATAGTGTCAATGAGCAGCTACTGATGATAGCCATTGCCAGGATTGATCTGTTGCCCACTCTGCGTGCCTTGGATGAAATTCTACCGCCGCCAAGGCTTCATCCGCTAGAGATTAAAGGGATCAATAGAGCAGCGAAAATGCAAGCCAAGCTTCATGAAACCAAATCGACAACGGTCTTGCCAATTCCTCCGAAGAAGAGGCGCTCGAAAAATTCGCCTTACTTCGAGAAACAACCCAGGCCTGTTCCGATAGTCTTGGATGCCACCCATCACCAGTCTGATTTTGTGGTGCAATTCGAGTTTTGGCCTAAAAATGCTCCACCCGACTATGGCGTGGAGACGAAGGAGCCCTGGTTTGCCAATTATCACCCAAATCCCGGCCTGCGTTTGATTAAGAAAACCCTCTCCGAGACGCTGGAGAGATACTTTAAGCCTGACAATGAAATTGGCAACCAGAAAGACGAAGATGTCGAAAAAGTAGAGTCGAAGGTTAATTTGTGTTTAAATCACAGAACACAAACGGAGCAGGAACAGCTGATGAGGGATGAGCTGGCGGTCAAAGCCAGAGATCGTTGCCTGGAACTCTTGGATGTGACGCAACCCTACACTAATCTACGTCAAAAGAGGATTCTGGCCCAGCTGGAGAATGATATCGATTTGATTATGGATCGTCATAGACGGGAGATGCAATGTGATCAAACCAAGGTTTTTACCCTTGAGAATGCAGACTGTGTAGTGTGCCAGCACATGTTGGTATCGCAGCCCTGGCCAGAGCCCAATGATCAGGTGGGACGAGCTTTGGTCGGTGAGGATTGTGGCATGGCCCACACAGCTGCTTTGGATACTTATTGTGGCCGAAGACTGGAGGGTGGCGCCGGCAAGGTAATTATAATATTTTTAAATATTAAAAAACGGTTATTAACCATCCAATTCTTCAAAAAACAAAAACAAAGGGCAAAAAAGGAAAGGAAAAGAAAAAAAAGCCAGAGCCTGAACCTCCGAAAGAGGAACCCAAGCAAAAGGTTCCCGCATGGAAGCCACCGCCTGCCAAACTCCGCCATGATCCTTTCCGCATCACAAATATAGACTTTAAGGAGAAACTAAAGAAATGCCTGCCGCCGCAAAATGTTTCCGAATGCGAAGTTCCGCCGGCACCCAAAAAGTCGGCTGTTTCCTTCGCCTTAGCCAAGGGAAAAATTGAAAAACAGGGTCGAAAGTGCAATATACAACCAGCGATGAAGAAGATTGTGAAAAAGAAGTTCTTCCGGGCAACCAGGGCAAATAAACCCTATCAATTCAAGTACCATCGGGTCTTCCAATCCGGCCAGCCGAGACCCTTTGATCTCAATCGCGTGGTGACCAAGACAATTGTAAAGGCGCTGCATAAATCCGATTCCGATGATCGAAATGAGGGATTTAATACCAATCAAGTGTCTGAGATGCAACTGGTAGAGCGCATGCCTCCGCCAGAAGAAGAAACTCAACCGCAACCCTTGGCAGATCTTCAAGAAAAGCTAAACGATGATATCTTTGGGGATGAGAAGACCGATTATGACAGTCGCGAGACCCTGGATCGTTCTAGCACTCACAGTCGTCGCAGTCACATCGACTACAAGGCCCAGATTGTAGAGGCTGTTATGCGGTGTGCCAATACCATTTGGCAAAAGCAGGCCGCCATAAAGCGGGCCGAAATGGAGGAGCAGGAGCGATTGGCCAAGAAGAAACCCTTCGAATATAAAGAGGACGAAGAGTACGATCCGGACAACCTGGATCAGATGAATAAATTGCTAAAAGATGGCCTCCGTGTGCTGAGTCGGCAGCCACGTTATGTTTTGGCCAGCCTGCCGGATTGCCACAAGATACCCGTTTTGCGGGAGTGGATCAAGCGGCGGTATGGCAAGGCCTACACCCAGACAGAGCTGAACACCAACATAAAGGAATCGAGCAGGATCTTTGAGTTGGTCACCTTGGTCCAAGGGATTATACCAAATCCCAATCTTCAGGGTCTAGAAAAGTTACCCAGATCCCAGGAGAATTTTGATTACTACAAGCAAGTCAAGAAGACGGTTAGTTGAAGCCTCCTGAAATTCTTTAAAATTCTAAAATGTTCTCCAAAATTCTAATATTCCCTCCACAGGCCGCCGATGTCAAGAGTGATTTTTATAGCAAATTGAACGAACGATATATGAGTAGCATAACCTGCGCCTGGTATGCCATGGGCAACTATCTGGTGCCTAGCGGCCCTCCGCGCAGGACCTTCTTCGCCTACATGGCCTCCAATCCGAATGAGATAATGCGAGCGAAAACTTGGAATG
Source organism: Drosophila truncata (assembly GCA_008042515.1). Classification (NCBI taxonomy): domain Eukaryota; kingdom Metazoa; phylum Arthropoda; class Insecta; order Diptera; family Drosophilidae; genus Drosophila; species Drosophila truncata. Next base: position 13,022 of record VNJQ01007110.1, on the reverse strand, counting down.
GAGAGTTCCGAAACTATCGCCAGTTGAGGGCTAGACGCCAGGAGCTGGAAAAGAACTCCAGATAGACCAGGGATAACTTGGACTTGGCTTTCTGAAGCCAGTTTGATTCACCACAGCTCAATCCACAATTGAGGTTAGGCGGCCGGCAAACAAATTCAGTTAATTATGCAAACCAGAAATATAAACCCCACGCATAGATCCCCAAGGAAGTTAATCTAATTCCGGGCTTCATGTAAACAAAGTCCCTTTTTCCGGTGAATCATATGGAATCCCTTTTTGAGATATATTAGGCCCCAAGCATATTTATGGTCAACCGCTGCTGACGTCTGCTATTTTACGGGGCCATCACATTTGCATAGAGAAGATACATCATTTGATGGCAAATATTTGTAGGTTTTTCTGTATCAACAAGTTGGGCAGGATTGTCTCTGCTGTTAGCTTGGCTTCCACTTGGCCTGTGAGGGGAAATTCCTCTGTTAGCTTGGGTTCCACAAGCGAGAGAGTGATGGTCTCTCTTCTGCCTCTAAAAGAGCACTAAATTGGATGGTAATCGGTTCAAGTCTAGGGCCATGTCTTATGGCACTGTTAACTTTAGTCTTGTGCCGGGACTTGGGGTATTTGGTTGCCCAAAATAAATGGACTGAGCGCCAGTGGGTTAACACTCCACTGACCCACTTGCGGCCTTTGGCGGACTGACCTTTCACACGCACTCGCAGCGATTGCAGGATAAAACTGCTGAGATGCGCGAACGCGAACAAACTCCAATTAAAATCGAGTTACAATTTCCGTTTGGCGGCTGCTTCGTCAGCCTTTTTTTTGCTCTCTGTTCTGATAAACTGCCAATTTTCTTGGCAATTTTTTCGCCTTGCCTTGGCTTCCAATTGAAAATTATGCATGCAAAGGCAATCTGGAATCCAGAACATAACAGACAATTAGAGTGGCAACAACAAAAAAAAGGAGGCTAAAAACAAGATGGGTGTTAACTTGAAAAGTGGGGAGAAAAATAGTTTAGGAAGCTGACAGAGAGAAAGGATTTTCTTAAGAATTTTTGAATCTTCTAATAATTAAGTTATCAAGCATTTATAAATGCTTTAGAATAAGTAAAAGCCAATAACTGCATATATTTTTATTTATTATTATATTTATTTTTTAAGTTCTTACATTTTTTACCTGGTAATTTAATTTTTTAAAGCCTAAAACGCTTTACAATTTAACATATTATTGAATTTTATAAATTCTTTAATTAGAAATCTTATTATTATCAGTTTCAAGCTTATTGCCCTAAAGATTTAAATTCTGCACCTCTTTTATTATAAATTTTATTATTCAATTACTTACTATTGCCTCGAATTTTCTCCCAGTGCTTCCTGCTTAACCCCTTAACAGCAGATTTCTTTTTAAACTGCCGAAGCATCCTCAAGAGCTGTCTGTCGTCTGGGTTTTTTTTTTTGTAAGTTCTCAACCAGTTCTTTGATTTGCTATTCTCTGCTAAAAATTTCCCTTTCTATTGCCGATTTCTAGATAAAAATCTTGTTGGTCTTGGTTTCTTTTCTGTCACATTTTTTTTGTGTTTTCTTGTACTCGAGTAAAACTGCGACACTCAATCAGTTGACAGATGAAATTATACACCCAGAATGAATGGGGACTGGGGCAGGTGCTAAAAGGATCGCCGCAGGGAAGGGAAGGCGGTGGAGGTGCTAGAGGAGAGAACGTGTGAGGCTGTCAGAGACAAGGACCAGCACCTGTGTGAGGCTGTGTGTGCTTGGGTACGAGTAAATCTACCTGGGCATCAGCCAGGCAATGTATGGATAAATATGAAAGCAAAAAAAAGCGGCAATATGAAAGCCCAGCAAAAAGTAGGGACTCCTCGGGAAACTCGGAGGAACTGGCAGGAACCGAGAGAATATATGAGAAATGTACATTTGGACAGGCTACACACACAGCAGAGGCGACTATGCCATCAGAGGGATAGAGACGGAGACAGTCAGATGTCAAACATTCTTTTGACACTTTGTCATAGCATCTCCTCTCTCGGTGACACTTGTCAGCAGTCGGATTTCGCATTTCGAATTTCGCATTTCGGCGGAATGGAATGGAGACTGGCAGTGCCGCCGCAGTTGATTTATACTGCCATTCAGATCACACATACATAAATATCTATACAAAATAACTGTATAAATATGTATACATCTCGTATCTTAATAGCATTTACTTATGAAATCGGTTCTAAATCGTTCTGAATTCAATTTTGCTAATGCATGAACACAAAGAAGAAGACTTCTCTCTCTGTGGCGAAGATAACAAATCTGTTTTTGGGTGACAGGCTATAAATATAAATATTTTCAAGGAAAACAGCATAATTTATTTGTTTAATTATATATAAACATTTAAATAAGATAAAAGAGTATAAAACTACCTACCTACAAATCAAAATTTTAAATTATATATATTTTTTTATTTTTTACAATTTAAAAAAAAACTCCAACAATTTTTTTTATTTAGAACATGGTTAAAAAAATACAAATAAACCCAGCACTGCTTTCGCTTTTGAAATTCGTGTATTTTTGGCCAAAATATGATTTTTTAAAATTGCTATGTGCCATTTAAAATTTGAGAACATGACTAGATTGATTCTCCTTTTAATGCTGATCAAGAATATATAGGGTTTGTGGTGTCGAAAGTGACTCCTTCATATTTTAAAAATATTTTAAAATATATTTGAAAAGGGTCGTAAGAACATGAAAAGCCATCAAGCGGCCAGCGTTTGAACTACTGCTTGTTTTATGTGCATGTGTGCGTGATCGCGGAATTGATTCTATGTAAAGTTTTACAAGTCACGATTTAAGTAAGCAACTCGCCAACGAGCGTGCCTCCTCTGCTGTGGCTTAACTGTCTAAAGCGAAGCTTAATTCGCTGAAAGTTACATGCAGAAGGTACCGGGCTCGAGCCCTGGCAAAGATCCATTTTATTTTCTTTTTCTCGATCCCTCGAATACGCTTTTTTTTAAATTGTGTTTTTTTTTATTAGGAATTGAATTTTTGTTTTTTAATTTGCTATTTTAGTTAGATATTAAAGCTTAAAAAATGATTAATTATGAGATATCTTTGATAAGATGATAGAAACTTATAAGAATGTCTCCATTCAATCATAATAATTTATACAAAAATGCTTGTCATCCCTTAAGGCCTTCTGCTCAAAATATGATAATCAGTTCCTTGGCAACTGTCAAGTTTTCCAGTTCTCAAAGTCTTCGAACCAAACCCAATTAGCCCACAGTTTTGGCTATTTAACTAGCGACTTGATGGCCATTTATCAGGGCATCTAATCTAATCCTTTTACTGGTCAAATAAATTAAAATGGAAAGCCCTTTTCGGCAGCGCCACTAAATTACACCAAAAAAGATAATTAACCTGTGTGGGCTCTGGCTCCGCGGAGAGTGAGTTTCGAAGGGTTTTTGCAGGCACTTTATTAGGTCTTCGACCCAAAAGAGAGAGAGAGAGCTGTGGCGGCGACGGCGGAAGCAAGGACCAAGGATGAAGGAGCGAGAAATTACAAAATGGCGCAAATTATTGCAGGACGGCGACCGACCTCGTTGGCTATTTCCGTCGTCAGGCATTTTTCCAAATGAAGTTTCGCAAGTAATCATGAAAAAGGTAATTTAATAAAAGCAAAATCGAGCAACATAAAACTAATTTACGGCCTGAAATTGCCTGTGAAAAGCCCGAGTGAAAACCCAAGAAAAATGCGGCCACAAGACTGAGGCTGAAGCTGAAGCAGAGTTTTCCCATGGCAAATGGTTTTTGGCCTTTGAAGTTCAAGGTTAAATACACTTTAGCAGCTGGCCAGCTGTTTGGTCCTGGTCCAGTCCAGCCAGTCGGAATAATGGACTTGCAAGTCGGAGGGAGGAGCTGGAGATCGATTCAATAAGGGATAAGCCAGTAGCATGCATGAGCGAGAGCTTGGTCCAAGGTTCTTGAGGTCCTTGCAGTGACACAATTGCAGCTCTGGCTGGCACATCCTAAGAACACTCTCCAAACAGCAGCAGCAAGGATTTCCTTGAGATTTCCTTAACCTAAAAGGGCACAAAATATTTCTTAAAGGACTTATCTGCAGGAATTTATTGATATTTGTGCAAGCTAAAGCCAAAGAAGACTTTCAAGATCAACTATTATTTAGTTATATAATTATTTACTATTTATTTTATTAAGTTCTCCTAAAAAAAGGGGGTTTTACTTCTCCCTTTGACCACAAAACAATTTCGTAGCTTATTTATTTCACCTATTTTTTTTATGTTCTCTACATTTTTATTTTCCGCTCTTTTGCTCATTTTTTTTGTTGACCTGCTGGCTTGTGGCCAAGCTCTGCAAAATTGTTGGCCAGAAAATGTAACAAGGCCAAGGAAGTGCAGCAGCAAATATGGCTAAAAAAAAATACTAAAGGACAACATGTTAAAGTTGAGGCAAAATATGTTGGGAACTGAGCAGAGGCAGAGTCCAGAGTCCAGAGGGTTCCTGTCACATTTTGTGGCATTTTCCTACCATTTTTTGGCTGCTTTTGCAGCTGCGAATCCAAATCAAAGTATTTAAGCTGGAATTTCCATGTCCCTTTCTGCATTATTTTAAAAAGTTGCTTTAATGCCAGTTTATGTTAAGGCCAAAAAAAAAAAAAAACTAGAGCAAGCCATCAGGGAGACGGCAACGACGGCGGCAAATAAAGTTTTCTGGCCTACGCAAATGAGACCCAATTCCGCCCAAGAGCGAAGCAGTGGAGCAGGTTCGAGCAGTAGGTCACCGCCACCGCCCAGGAATAAAAGGAAAAGTGGTGCAGAAGAGTGCTTAAAGTGAGCCAGGTTAGCCTTCGGGTTCCCAGATGAAATGAATGCAAAAAATGTTTACAAATTTTTATAGATTATTTACTAGGAATTTTCTTAGTTTTAGTTTTATATTTGTGGTTTTCCGTGTTCCCTCTTAAAAAAAAAAACCCTATAAAGAAAAACCATCTGTTTCCAAGGCTCTCGCAGCTGGTTTACGCTTTCTGCCCCACACCGAACATAATCTAAAACAGAAATGTTAAAATCCATTTTAATTTCTATTATGCAAATTTGCTCAAGTGCCATGTGTCGGGTCGTCCGGGGCGACGTCAGATTTTTAGCCCACTCCAGTCCAGACCCACAGAAGTGGTCTGTCCCACACACACCGAAGCACACACACACAAAAGCACACCCGGCACACACTCTCATGTGAGATGGGGCAAGTGGTTCTAGTCTAGTCGGGCTCGCCTTGCTCCGAATGCATAATAACATTATTATGGTGGAGATGCGGTTCAAGTTGTGTGCGGTGCGAATCGGAAACTGGACTTTCAGAAGAAAAGAAAAATAATAAAAATTGTCAAAAATAAAATACAGTAAAATCTAGATGTTTAGGATTTGTTTTTACAATAAATAAAAATATTTTACGCTTCTGATGAATGTCAGAAACAGTTTATACCCTCAAAATGTGGTTTAAAATCTAGAATTTCTGCTGTATGCTTAATATTCTAGATTTTAAAGAACTTCAAAAGTATTAATAAGTTCCTTTTAAGTAGAATTTTGTTGAAAATATTGTAAAATATTATTTTTAAAGAGAATTAAAGTTTAGACTAAACTAAATTCTTTTTAGGACTTATTTTCAGTATTAATAAATGCCAGATACCGTTTTAAACCCCTTAAAAAAGTGGTTCAAGTTCTAGAATTTCTGCTGTAGAATTATGACCTGCTCGTTGCCCCCCTTTGGCAAATGCGGCAAACTTTTTGCTAAAATAATTTTTGGGCTAAAAATTTGAATGCAGAATATTTCAGACTCGTAGCTGCTACTGCTGCATCCTTTCATTTCTGACATGGCCAATTCAATTTGTGAAAATATGGCACAAAGGCGGCGGTCACCGACACACTGCCACACATATAAAGAGATATATATATGGTTTATATGTGTATTTGTGGGATACTACTGCTGCTACCTCGTAGCTCTGCAGTTTGTGGGACAGGGAGAAGCCCAATTTAAACGCTTGCCGAGTGACACATGCTGGAATGGGAGACAGGACACACACACAGGACACACACTCGGGAGCTGGGAGACAGGAGACGAAGCTGCGACAGGAGCCACATTGCTGACGACAAAGCAAAGTGGGTCAAAAAGAGGGCAAAAAAATGCGAGGCATTTCTCGCGGGTGTCACACACACACACAGAGACACACATAGAGTTCGCCTGGGCTCCTTGGCGCACATGTTAAACATCCTCGCGCCCTTGTCATGGCCTCCACCCAACGCCCACCCTCCCTACGCTCCACGCCCGCGTCTCTCGCCACAAAGGCCCAGCGGTGTCAGCGGCGGCACTTTGACATTTTTGGAGCAATGTGCCCTGCGGCTAGCGAGGCGGCGGGAGGTTGCCAGGACGCCAGGATCTGTGAGGCAGGAGCAGGAGCAGGGAAACGAAAGAGCCGAGGGCACGCTCTCACTCTCTGCTCGGGTGAAAGGCAAATCATGTGCGGCAACAACAAAACAAAGCAAATCCCTTTTAAATTATGGTTAAACGAACTTAAAATACTCTTTGGAAGGCAAGTAAACAATTTAATTAAAAAAAAAGGAAGTTTGTTGGGAATTTAATCAATTTTAAGACTGTAGGTATTGAAAATCTGCTGAAAAGGTGCTGAAAAGTATGCTATACAAATAGCAACTTTGATTTTTATCTTGTAAATATTGTATTCTATTTTTAAAAGCATTATTTAAGGGATCATTGGGAAGTTATTCAATTATAGAATATATTTTGAATATTATTTTGTGAAAAATAATATTTTTTTAAGTTACTTTGTGGAATTTCTTAAAGTTTCCTGGGATATAACTTGCTTGTTAAGCTACCTTCTAGTTCCCTGTTCTTTAACACATAAAACTATAATGAAATACCCAAAATAAATTGCTAAAAACTCCTCTTCCTATTTTCAAAATATTTTAAAACAATTTCTAGTACATTTTACATTTTTTATAAGAAAATCCTAACCCCCTCGAGACAGTTAGGGCATCGCAATGCAACATGCAAATAGAATAAATGGAGCAAGACTGGCGGAGGAATGAAGGGGAATACTGAATATTGTGAACGGGAGGATGAAATAGGGGGCAGGAGACGACGGTGACTCTGAGGGAACCACGACATTGATTTCGCATTTGGCATTCGCAGTCGCAACAGCAGCGGCGTTTTGGAGGAACTCCCAGCACGGGGATTCCCCCTGGGGGAGAGCGCGGTGCGAATCAGTTTACGTATGTCAATGGCGTTCGTTTCCTTTTGTAATAAAATTTTATGAGCCGCCGTCGCCTCGGCATTGTCAATTTTTATTGTTATTGTTTCGGCAACATAAACTTGAAATCGATTAGAGGAAAAGGGAGGAAAGTGGAGTGAAGAGCAGCAAAGAATAGGGAACAGGACGAAAAGGAACCACAAGTTTCGCACAAGTCAAAAGCTCAAGTGACAAAGTTTTATTTTGATTTATGGCCCGGAATCAGGAAAGCGCATAGAACTCGTAGATCTCTCTCTCCTTGGCCCGCCAAGGAATCAAAAGTCATCGTCATTCGGCCAGATAAGTAAAAGCCAAAAAAAAAAACAAAAAAGAGCGAACCAAAAACCGAAAACTTGGCCAGCAGGCTGAACAAATAAATCACACAAATTAAACACAGAGTCCAATGCAATTTGACGTCGCAACTTGCAAAGTTCTTCCGCACGGCTGGGGTTCTCCTAGAGGGGGTTTCTCTGGTCGTTCCATGGGGAGGTTTTCTGGTGGGTATGAGGCTTTTTGGAAGACACAGCAGATTGCGACTGCCTCTGCTTCTGCCTCAGCCTCAGAGCCTCAGCCGCTTTTATGATGCGGCCAGCAAAAGTTGGTTCTTAGCCGCGGCTTATTTGCGCCCAGGCTTCATCCTCCGTTTCCGTTTCCGCTCCTCGGTTTCATTTTTCTCTTTTTTTTTTTCTTTTTTTATGCATTTCCCTTAATTGCATCAAGTTGGGGAATTGTTTGACCAGGGAATTGGCCAAATAAATTGTTGACAAAGCGAGTGTAAGCGATATGCCAAAGAGGAGTAAAGCAAGATGCCAGCTTTATTAGCTTTTCCATGATTTTATCTTGGATCATTAAAATCCTAGCAATTAGCCATAAAAATATATGGCTTGGGAGATCAAATACTTCAGGTGAAATCGAATTTTTGTACTTTTTATTTAAATACTATTTTTATTTGAGTTTTAAATAGCATTTTTGATCAGAAAAGATATTAATTTCAGAATTTAGGTTGCTGCGGAATGAAATATTTAAGTTTTTATGCTTTTTCTGAATAAATATACTAAATAAAGTCTTTAAAAGTATTTATTTGAGTTTTATTTAACACTTTTTATAAGAAATATGTAAATTTTATATAATTTTAGGATGTTTTGGTATGAAATATTTAAATAAATTAATTAAATTAAATCTTTAAAAGTATTTCATTAGATTTTTAATGAGGAACTCTGAAAGATATGCTAGGCATAGCCCCTATTTTAATCTGTCTAATTAAAATACAAAAACAAACGTATAAAAACGAATTCTACAAATTCTTTCGAGTGGAATTATAAGCGAAATTGGCTTAATTATGATAATTTGTTTTAAAAAGTCGTAATAAAATGTTAATATATTATCAAAAGCTTACCAAACTGCCCTATAAACTTCTGACTTAAATTATAATACCCCACAAGGCTATAACAATTACAAACACACATTACTTATTCACCCCAAAATCGCCCTCCTTCGATTGTCGTGCTAATCAAGTCGATTTATCAAAATGCCCATTAACAATCGATAAATTCAAGTCGCCAATTTCCGTTATCTGTTATCTGGCAGCCGGGCGATTGTCGTGCACAACTCCCGGAGTTGCCATTTTCCGGATTCCCAGTCCCTGTCGCCATCGCGATGATGAGATGATTGGCTCAGCGCATTCACACGTAAGTCGTTTGTAATTTAGTCGAGTTCATAATCGTAATAATTATGGGTGGGTGCTGAGTGTGCCCTCTGTGTGTGTGTGTGTGTGTGTGTGTGTGTGTGGGAAATTCAAGCTTATGGCAAAGTACTCACTGCTTCGAGTTTCCCTGTTTTTTTCTGCGTGTCCATAACATGCGCAAATAACATAATTTCTGGCATTAAAATCAATTTTCATCTTTCCCCAGACGCCGTCAATTGTAGCAGCAGCAGCAGCTGCTTTTCCCTTCGGTTTTTCCGCCCAGCTTTCTTTTTCCGTTCTATTTGCTTTGAATTGGCCTGAACACTGGCATTGTCGTGAAAATAATGCAAATAGTAATTTCTGGAATTGCCTTTTTTGGCCGCGCCACCGCAGTCAACTTCTGGCCATTGCCAGAGATTTCTGGCGGCGAAGGCACCATCATCATCCTCTGTGCTCTAATGACAATGGGCATCATTTTCATTCCCATTCCGAATTTATTCCGTCGTTGTCTGCGGTCTGGCGAAATGGTTGTCCCTAAAATTGTCGACCAGACAATATTTTCCACACGACAATCATAATGGACAGCAGGCTCGGCAGAGGAACTAAAGTTTTTGGAGCCAACACTTTAATCCTCAAGTTGAGCCAGGAAATAGTTGAACTATTAAGGAAAAATCTAGCCTAAAACCTTGGGATTTTGTTTGACTTTTGAATTTAGTAAAATATAACAAGTTTATATTTTATTCCCAACTTACAGCTTAAAATTTTATTTTCTTCTTTTGCTTTTAATATATTTTCTATACAAAACCAAGCCAAACCACTTTAATTTTAAAAATTTCAATTGAAAAGCATCCAGAGATTCAATTCCTTAAAGGCTTAACCGAAAGTGTCAAAAGCAAGACAGGATTTTGGGGAAAAGGGAAAGCAGAGAGTGGATTCTCAAAGTGAAATAAACATTGCAAAATAATATAAATGCGAAATATATATATATATATAGGATAAGTAGAGCGTGCGGCGGCAGGGAGTTCCTTCTGAATGTGTGAAAAATGAAGGGAAATGCCGCGACGCTGAGGCGGAAATGAAAAATGCACGAGTAGGATGGAACGGAAATGCTACCAACGGCGATAAGAATGCTTAACAGCAGCAACTACAACAACTACAGCAGCAGAGACTTTAAGAAATAAAAGGAAAATAAAAGCAGAAGCAAAAGAAGGTGGTGGAAAAATAAACCAACAATGAAAAAAGAGTAATGCCTCAAGAGTTGTACAAAACATTACGTTTTCAGGAGTGCGAAACTCAAGAGGGGTAAAAACAGCTAAAAGAAAACTCGATTGCAAGTCAAATGATGTGTCAATGAATGTGGAGAATTTGTATATTAAGTAAATATAGGTTTTAATTTAGGAGATTTCGGGAAAAAGTAATTTAAAGAATTTTTCGTAACCTCTATTATTAATTTGAGCGATTTTAAGAGATTTTAAGTCTCAGAGGGGCATATAAATTTGAGTATCATACTTAGACACCTCTTCAAGGGATTTAAAATCCTTATTTTCCCTTCAATCTGTCCAAATATTTTAGAACTCTTGAAAAATCTTTGAAATTCTCTGCTCCTCTGGCTTTATATTGCCTAATTGGTATGATTTCTCCCATTTTCATCTCGAAATTAGTTGCTTCTCCACTCGTGACTCCATTGGCTGATGGCTGAACGAGCGTGTGTGTCATTCAATCGCAGGTTGAGCGGCAAATTGAGGACTCCCGAGGACCATCCGACGTCGCCTGATTTGCGCTAATTGCGAGTGCAAGCGCCCGTGAATGTGAATGTGAATGCTGCTGCTACTGCAGCATCCTCGAGTGCAGACCACTTGCACTTCCCATTCCCCATGTCCCAACTCCAGCTGCAACTTCGTGTGACCTCCTCACCTTGCAGCAAACCACTCAAAACGGAAAGCGGAACGTGCCATTCGGGCAGATCATCGCATGCAGGGTGAGAAAAATATAGCAGAAAAGTTGAAGAGGAGTTTTTAAAAGTATTTCCTTTATAGAAAATATTGGAAATATTTTGAAATTATAAGAAGAGATTCTAGAAGGTATTTTAAGTGAGTTTTTTAATTCTATAAAGAGAAAATTGTAGTTTTTTACATTCTAGAAAAAGGAGTTAAAGATTTTTCTTTATGTTTTCTCTATTTAAAAAACCTATATTTATAAGACTTCTCTCCGTGTACCCACATTCACTCCTTTTGTTCCTGAACAAGTCCTTCCATCCTTCTTTGGGGTGCCAAAAGTATTTGGCAGCGTGTCTATTTGGCTTTTTCACACCCAAACGCCAACTTTTTGGCTTTCAAAAGATGGTATTCAGTCTTTTCCTGAGCTAAACAAAGGGCTTGGAGTTGAGGAGGCAAAGAAATACAAGGAAAGGGACACCGGCGAGACAAGAAATGAGTCATTAGGCAATAAGCAAAAACAAAAAACGAGAAAAGAGGGAAAAAGGCAAGGAAAAACAAGGCCCCTGTGAAATTTGTACACGCGCTATCAATTTTGAGGCTCAAACAATGGGACATTTTAGCCCTTCTACGGGCTATTTGTCTCAGCTTTTTTTCCAGCTCCTTTCTTTTGGACGCGTGCCGGCAATCAAAAATAATAAACACCCCTAATTTTTGAGGACTAGCAGCAGCAGCAGCGTCAGTAGAATTGATGGCGTTGATAAGCAGAGCTGAGTGTCGTCTGTCCCCCGTGGAGTCCCCCTCAGTTTCAACTCTGCTTTCGGTCTCTCATTAAAATCAACACCCAGCACCGCCTCTGCCGCCGCTGATGATATTTCAGAGCTCGTCATCGTCATCGTCAGCGTCGGCATCGTCGCAGCGTCATTAATATTTGGCGCTTAGGCAAATGCAGCCGCATGAATTGTGGCTAAGTCCTCCTCCAACTCCTGCTACTCCCACTTCTGGTGCTGATCCCACACCTCCAGCGCTCTCCATTCGCAGCATCCTGTTTTTGGGGGGTGGAGTGAAGACCACCCAATGATTGAATGCACTGAAGGAAAAGGATTTGATGAGGATTAACTAGTTAAACTTGGTTTTTACAACTCAAAAAACCATTTATAGTTCATATATTTAATTTGCTAAAATGTTTATTAATTATTTATAGGTAATTCAACAAAATGCCTCCTAATTAAGCTCGATTTTCGCTCAGTCTTCGCAGAATGACGCGTTGTTTTGTCCCATTTGAGGCAGGAGCTGGAAGCACAAGCAAAAGCTACAACAGGAACCAGGACCAAGAGCTGGAGGGGGCAGGAGGTGTAGCAACAGCAGCAACAGAGATTTGGATCTTTTGGTCTATTGTTTGCAGCATCGAAATAATGCCGTTTCATGCATATGCATTCACGCTGCGATATATAGGGAAGAGAGGCTTGGGGCTTGGGACTTGGGGCAGGGGCAGCAGGCACCGTGCGCAGACAATCAAATTTGATGTCAGAATGTGCCGGCGAATAAAAGCGGTCTGTTTAATATGCATATATGCATCCGAGTTCCAGTTTTGGTTCCAGTTTCGCTCCCAGTCTCCCTTTTCAGCCCCTCGGCTCCTCTACTTGTATGTATATTTGCCAAAGCGCATCAAAATAATGAGCAGCCGTCCGTAAATATGCTTTAAAATTTTACGAGTTGTCATGGGAGGATTAATGGAAGCTAAGCCCTATAGGAGGGTTAGGGATATATGAGGTTTCAAAATGAGTAAGGGAATATATATAGAGAGGAGGTTTAGGAATGAATTATGAAGCGAAATAAGAACAATTGTTCTGGACTTTCAAGTGATAAAAGCTAATGATAAATGGTACATGGGAATAATATAATAAATTGGTACAAAAAAATCTTCAAAATCAAAGAGTTTATGTACTAGAATTATCTCAGAGTTCAAATTAACTAAAATAAATAAAATTAAGCAAAATTACCCCATGATTTAATAGTCAGAGCTCAGTTAGAAAGAATCATAGCATACTTTTAGGCGGCCTAATAGTAAATTTAAGTTTTTTTTTTTTTTTTTTTTT
>VNJQ01007109.1:0-47737 GCA_008042515.1 Drosophila truncata | reverse complement strand
TATCCTGGGCTGTACAATACTTAAACAGGATATTTAGGCCATTTTCAACATCACCAACAATAACAATTTCACCAACAAGGATTCCAACACTGGAACAAAATTTGTTTCGCTTGATATTTATGCTATTTTAAACACCATCAATAATTACAATTACACCAACAAGGATTCCAACACTGAAACAAAATATGTTTAGGGAACGTGGTTGTATCCTGGGCTGTACAATACTTAAACAGGATATTTAGGCCATTTTCAACATCACCAACAATAACAATTTCACCAACAAGGATTCCAACACTGGAACAAAATTTGTTTCGCTTGATATTTATGCTATTTTAAACACCATCAATAATTACAATTACACCAACAAGGATTCCAACACTGAAACAAAATATGTTTAGGGAACGTGGTTGTATCCTGGGCTGTACAATACTTAAACAGGATATTTAGGCCATTTTCAACATCACCAACAATAACAATTTCACCAACAAGGATTCCAACACTGGAACAAAATTTGTTTCGCTTGATATTTATGCTATTTTAAACACCATCAATAATTACAATTACACCAACAAGGATTCCAACACTGAAACAAAATATGTTTAGGGAACGTGGTTGTATCCTGGGCTGTACAATACTTAAACAGGATATTTAGGCCATTTTCAACATCACCAACAATAACAATTTCACCAACAAGGATTCCAACACTGGAACAAAATTTGTTTCGCTTGATATTTATGCTATTTTAAACACCATCAATAATTACAATTACACCAACAAGGATTCCAACACTGAAACAAAATATGTTTAGGGAACGTGGTTGTATCCTGGGCTGTACAATACTTAAACAGGATATTTAGGCCATTTTCAACATCACCAACAATAACAATTTCACCAACAAGGATTCCAACACTGGAACAAAATTTGTTTCGCTTGATATTTATGCTATTTTAAACACCAACAATTACAACAATTACACCAACAAGGATTCCAACACTGAAACAAAATATGTTTAGAGAATGTGGTTGTATCCTGGGCTGTACAATACTTAAACAGGATATTTAGGCCATTTTCAACATCACCAACAATAACAATTTCACCAACAAGGATTCCAACACTGGAACAAAATTTGTTTCGCTTGATATTTATGCTATTTTAAACACCATCAATAATTACAATTACACCAACAAGGATTCCAACACTGAAACAAAATATGTTTATCAACTTTCTCTTGAATCCTCGGCTGTAAAATATTTACACAGGATTTTTAGGCCATTTTAAGAATTATTAACTTTACCTAGTAGCGACTTATTATTCTTACTGTGTAGAAAGCGACACTATCATCGAAAACAACAACTAATAGAGTAAGAGCTGTATCAGGAGCAGGGAAAGAAGCGGAGGCTGGAAGACGAAAAGGAGCTGGAACTGGATCAGGAGCTGGCACAGGAACAGGAGCAAGAGCAGGAGCTGATGAAGCAACAGCCACTATGGCTGATGTTGTCGTTATCAACTAAAATTCCCTGCATCGACGCACAGGACAGACACACCACTGACTAAGTGTGGGTGTGTGTATGTCCTTATAAAAGGAAAAAGGAAAGGGGAAAAACTGCAATAGAGCCATTGGAAAAACAGGCACCGCCAGCGCCAACAAGGCCACAGTCAACGCCACGACCATTATCGACAACCTCAGCCTCCTCCGGTCGCTGGCATTTACCGCACCAAGCAACTTTAACCGCCGAGTCCTGAGTACCCATCGGACCCCATCCTGGTGTCCTTACCGCATCGCCATCGCCATTGCCGTCGTCATCGTCATCGACATTTATAAACTGCACACAAAACACTGTCCAACTGTCCGGCACAGTCGTCGCAGTTGTTTGGACTGTTGCTTCGATGATTTCGCCATGGCTAAAATGGAGTTTGAAGTTTGCTCCTGCAATCAAAATTTGAGTTGAATGTAAGTAGAGCTAAGCTTTTTAACTAGAGATATTTAGAAAGTAATATATAATTAAGATGTTATTAATTTAAGAATAAGAACAAGAAAAAATAAATCATAATAAAATTAATAAATAAACAATCTATGAATGAGAGATCTTTAAAATAAAGGAAACCTCAGAAAGAGGATGGATGCGCATTCATTTAAACATACTTCTTAAATCCTGGCCAAGGAAATATGAGTTTATTAACTCTAACTGAAATATAGAACCTCATTTCCTAGTTAAATCTCAGTGCCTTGTCCTGAGTCCAAGTCTGGGCTATAGTTACTCTCGGATAAATCGCTTGTGAAGCAAAACGCGCAAATCGAATAAAAGTTGAGATGGCATTTTTGTTGCTCTAACGACCAGTTCAATGCGACTGTAAGTGAAGACGATAATGCTGATGATGATGATGGTGAAGGAAGGAAGGAAGGGAAGTGGGAAGTGAGACTAGGACGAGCATGGGTACTTCCCCGATGAAAGCGATAATGAAGCCATGCACATGCGGTCCCATCACATGGAAAAGGGAATTTTTTTTTGCGGGAAGAGTCACAGTCACTGGCCGCAGGACAAGACCCGAGTCCTCTCAGCTGATCCGCCTTGCGAATACTTTTCTACACAGAGCAAAAAATATATATACTTCAAGTCTAGTATGGTTTTTATTTTAATTACTTGAAAAAATCATTTAAAAAGTTGCTTCGACTACCTGCTGGTTACTTAAGAACTTTTATCTCTATAATTTTACATTTATTTTCTCACAGTGTACTGTAACTGGCATCCCTTTTTCCGCACTCACACACACACACTCTCACAGTGGAGAGTGTAAAAAGAGAAATTCCTAAATGAACGATATAAATTGTTGGCAGCCACAAATAATGAAAACACTTTGCGGTCATTTAGCGCTATTCGAAACTCTCACACAGATACAACACTCACACACACACACATACACACACACACACACTCGTGCCGTTGACAGTTATCCTGCGAAACGGAGAGAAAGAGAGAGGGTCAGAGAAAGAGATGGATGGACAGATAAATGCTGGGTGTTCGCTCGTCCTTCGCCCTTCTGCGTGTGACATTTTTTTCAGCTTCAGCTCCAGCTTCAGCTTCAGCTTCGACCCGGGTTCAAAGTCTATTGCAATTTGAAAATGACATACGAAGTCCATTAAGCGCACAAATGTGCAGCGAAATGTGCGGCACAACAATTGCTCAACTGTAGTCGCAGGATCTGGAAGCTAGAGCCAGGTCCATCCAGCTCCATCCCTCTCGGATGTCCTGCCATGGTTGTTGCCCTGTTGTTGTCCAGTTGCATCGTTACTCAGCCAAAGGCTGGGTGTGGATAGAAGCCCCAGCACCAGGAATGGCCAGTTTAGGTTCACTCGCCCAAATTATCTTAATCAACTTTGAGTAACAGTGGCTGGGAAAGAATAAAATAGTGATCAAAAGTGTTTAAAAACAAGGAAGTCTTAAAATACAGGCAGAGTCTAAGTTTAACAAGAAAGGAAGCTAACTTCGGCTCGCCGAAGTTTATATACCCTTCAAGATTGCGATTGAACTATAAAATTAAAAACGGAATTCTAAGATAACATTTAGGCCATTTAGGCCGAATCTCAAATTTGATGAAAATATGTTGAGAAACATCGAAGTTATGATTTTCTCTATTATTTTCCTGATTGTTCCTATGGCAGGTATAGGATATAGTCGTCCGATTTTCATGAAATTTAAATCTAAATTCTGGAATAATATTAAGTGACCAAATCTAAAGTTTGATGAAAATATGTTGAGAAACAGTGAAGTTATAATTTTTTTTCGAAAATTTTGCCGATCGTTCCTGCTGTTCCCGATTTTTCCTATGGCAGCTATAAGATATAGTCGTCCGATTTTTATGAAATTTAATAAGAAATTCTGAAAAAATAATAAATGGCCAAATATCAAATTTGGTGATTATATGTTGAAAACTGACAAAGTTTTCGCCTGGCAACGCTCCTATTTAATTTTACCTAACAAAACTATGGAATACTTTTCTGTTCACCTACATATTGGAAGGATAATGTAATATATATACTTTATAATACATTTATCTGATTATTTCATTTTTAGATTTAATTGTATTTAATTTAAATTATTTATTTCCTTGCTATTTTAAGCTTTTGTTTCACTGTCGCTGCCCCCACACTCTTAAAATCTGGCACCCAATGCAAGACAAAGGACGCCGGAGGAAAGGGCGCATCGATAGCCACGTCCACGCCTGATACGTTTGTTCCATTGATAATGAACATTGACAACTTTGAAATGCAGACAATTGAATCTTAATTCACCGCCAGGACGGAGAGCCAGGCGGCGGCAGTAGTCAGTTCGTAGGATTCGCAGACATCGAACTCGAATCCATTACGACGACATTCGTCCATGAATCAATGTTTGAGCACAATAAACATTTATTTATGATGCAGCAGTAGAAGCACACAATTTTTATTCCCTCGTCTTTTGGTTTTGCGTTTCATTGACAATTCCAATCGAGCATATTTAATTATTATTTTGCTTTGGTTGCTGAGTGGAGTCTTAGACTTATGGATCTCAAAGAGAGGAGAAAGAGGATTTGGAGTAAATTACTAAATTGATGTGATGCTAAGCTAGTCAATTGATTTAGTCCAGTTAAAGTAATTCTATTACTTACTTACTTATTAAAAAATATTTTTGGGGATTTTCCGGCAGTATTAAAAAAGGTTTGATGATACAAATATTTATAAATACCAGGTACAATTATTTTCTAACCCAAATAAATTATAGAAAGTGCTTGCAGATGTCCTTTCCCGTTTAAATATGTATTAATATATTAATTTATATTTTATTAAATATAAAAAGAACTACAATAATTTCTTGGAGTAGTTTGCCATCTCTCTCTCCTGGCTATCTGCTGACCTAATCCATGAATCAAATGTGCACAATAGGCATTTATTTATGAACTGAACTGGACGGGACTCGAGGGGTTTTAGCCTCACTCTCATTCATTGCATTTCTCCGGCAATTTGGCAATCTACAAAGCATTGCTAACTTAGCAGCGCACGCTCACCTGTGTTTTATTACCTGACTGCTGCAGTTTGCCATTGCAATTGCAGTTCCTTAGCCGAGAAACATGCAAAATAATAATAAATCCTTGGGATAAACAATGCCCGGCAAATGCCAACTCATCTACATGTGCTTTCAGCCGCAGAAAGTTGATTTTCAATAGCATAAGGAATTTTAAATACCTTTTACTTAATAAATAAAATTACATTTATTTATAAAAATATTACTTATGGAAAAAGAAATACTTCTTAAAAGTAAATATTAATTATTTTGTAATTAATTTTTATTATCTCCTCGTGTACACATATACCCTACAAATTAAAGGGTATCTTGAGATGAAGTGCAAGTACCCTTGCCCGCCGTCAGGTGGCTTGAGTCGCTGTCAGGTTTATGAACTAATTGAGGCGAAAATGTCAGCCACTGCGACGGATTCTGTTAGCTCCAGCTGTCGCACAACTCACAAACAGCAGACACCAGGACAACCACGCCCCCTCCGCCCATACTACCCCTCGAAAAGCAACTGGCTCACCCCTTAACGAGTGACAAATAGGCGTATGAGCAATGCTGCGATGCCCATCAGTTCGCATTCATTATGCATTACAGGATCTTCAGCGATTTTTCCATTAAATTACACCGAAAGTCACCAGCAGAAGGCCTCCATAAACCAGAAAGAAAGCCCCTCCTTCTCCCCCCACCGGTTGAATCTTAATGGGAAATGGAAATTCGGCAGAAAGAAAAGGCTCCCATTACATTTTCTTTTCTCTCGGTTTGGGCATAAGGATTGCAAACCTCATAATTGGCTTAACCGCAGCAGGATGAGTCAGGGCAGCGGAGGGGGGGGGAGTAACAGATCTGGAAGTCCCAAATCCAAAATCCAGGCGGCAGAGCACTGTTAAAGTGGTAAATATGTCAGCGGCAGTAGGGACATAAATTTTCGTTAAGTAGACGCGCACACGCAATCGCTGCCAGAAGTAGAAGAATCACTTCGCGGAGAATCCAAGTCAACAAGATGGAGATATACACTAAGCGAAAATATATTCAATTTTTTTTGTAAGTTAATAAAAGAGTTTAATGAAAATATTGGAAACCACCGGGTGGGGTTTCTAAATCTATTTTTAAATGGGTCTAAAAGTATGCTATAAAATTAAAGGAGTATCAAAGTATAAGAAGTATCAAATTTAGTTAAAACGTATTCTCTTACGATATATTATACATTTTATCTTAGTTTTATAGAACTTTTCATTGAATTTTAAATCTTTAGAGCTTTTTTGTACTCAACTAAATCGAAAAACCCAATTTTAGAATTTAATTTAAGGTATTTAAGAAGATTTCTAACCTCTAAAAATTTAAACAAATAACTTTACAGGTTATTTTTAGAGACTTAAAATGTTTGATATTGTTTTTCGTTTTTTTTTCTTACAAAATAAATATAGAAATAATAAATATACATAATTATACCCTTGCAGAGGGTATTATAATTTTGGTCAAAAGTGTGCAACGCAGTGAAGGAGACATCTCCGACCCTATAAAGTATATATATTCTTGGTCAGGATCACCTCCTGAGTTGATATAAGCATGTCCGTCTGTCCGTCTGTCCGTCTGTCCGTCTGTCCGTCTGTCCGTCTGTCTGTTTCTACGCAAACTAGTCTCTCAGTTTTAAAGCTATCGACTTGAAACTTTGCACACACCCTTCTTTCCTTTGCACGCAGTATATAAGTCGGAACGGCCGGGATCGGCTGACTATATCCTATAGCTGCCATATAACTGATTGATCGGAAATGGTATAACTTCGGTGTTTTTAGAGTTAGAGAATTCAGATTTTGTACGAATGCTATTGTTGGCAACATAATACGACATACCAAATTTCATAAGGATCGGCCGACTATATCCTATAGCTGCCATAGGAACAATCAGGAAAATAATAGAGAAAATCATAACTTCTATGTTTCTCAACATATTTTCATCAAACTTGAGATTTAGTTACTCAATAATATTCCAGAATTTCTGCCATAGCTACCATAGGAACAATCAGAGAAATAATAGAAAAAATCATAACTCAGTTGTTTCTCAACATATTTTCATCAAATTTTAGATTCGGCCATTCAATGTTCTCTTAGAATTTCGTTTTTAATTTTAAAGTTCAATTGCAATCTGCAAGGGTATATAAACTTCGGCGAGCCGAAGTTAGCTTCCTTTCTTGTTTTTTATTTAATTTAAGGCAATTTCAGATTTTTCAAACATAAATTCCCCCCCTTTTATTACCGTGCAGCAGAGGCAGTAATCGGTTGGTCTAATCTTGCTGCGCTTGAATGATGATGATGTGCCACGCCCACTGCCCCCACATACGGACACACACACATGCACACATAGACAAAGCCTTAATTACAACGTGCCAAGAGTTAAGCCGAATATTTTTTGGTGGGCAGGAAAGGCAGTAGCAGTAGCAGTAGCAGTAGCAGAAGCAGAAGACGAATGAATTGCTGCGGCGATGGCAGAGGGTTAAGTGAGGGGCCAAGCCAAGATATGTGTACACCGAAGGTGTGTGTGGTCTTCATGGGACGAAGGAAATTTTTGGGGGGCAACACGTGCGCACATGTGCAACTTCCGTTAAAAATCTATTGCTAACTTTCAACAATTCACAGACACAAACGTGGCCAGACACTCACCCACACACACACACACACACACTAGAGGTGCGCGCTTTGGCTGTTTGTGTAAGTGAGTTAGAGTTTCCTGCAGCTGTCGTAGCAACATCCGGTTCCTCTCCCTGTCTCCCTGTTCGCCTTCTCCTCCTATCTCCAGCATGACGGCTAAAACACTTATTTGGCTTAAGGCTAGAAACTCAAAGCCAAAAATAGCAATAACAACAATGGGGGACCAAAGCGAAGATGGCGGTGGAAGATTTGTAATAATAAAGACTAAGGACTTAATACACTTTCTTGAGAATATATTTGATGCCAGAGCAGATTTAGGCAGATGTCAAATCTCTGTAAATTCTGGCAAACATTTTAACTTAAAAGAACTTTCACTTTTCACAAACTTTAATATTATAATAACTTTTTTTTTTTTCTTTTATATATACTTTATTAAGGCATACGGGACTATAATAACTGAAAAAGTTGGTAAAAGTCGAAGAACAGGCCTAAAAATCAACCTATTTTATTATTTATTTATAAATTTAAATTATTTGCTGAAATGCCGAAAATTATGCTGTGATTTATTGAAAATTCTTTTAAAATCCTTCATTATTTTTTATACATCGATTAGATTTAGTTGCCACATTAAGAATAATTAATAACTATTTTATTATTTATCAAAATTATTTGCTGAGATGCCGAAAAGTATGCTGTGATTTATTTAAAATTTTTCTAAAATCCTTCATTTTCTTATACATCGATTAGATTATGTTGCCACATTCATAATAATACACTAATCATTTATAAAATACTGAATTAAAAAAAAAACATTTTCTCTGATGCAAAAAAGTAGGCTATGATTTCTTTACAGGTAGAAAAATCCCCAGAAATGCATATTTATGAGTCCCCTTCGTAGAGAATTCCTCCCTCCGTATACGGATTCCCTTTCCCAATATTATTTTTTTGGTGTATGGTACATGCATCTGTAATCAACAGACGAAGATAGTAAGTACGGGTGAGTAAAGTAAGTAGTGTGTGCTTAAAAAATTGCACAAAGTTTAAGCTTTCTATGTATGTGTGCGAGTGTGTATGTTCCCGTGAGTGTGTGCGAGTCAGTCATGGAACTGTTGCTGAAGTCACGTAATTCAAATAACTAAAGTTGGCGTAAATATGCCAAGCATACAGCGCCGCACACTCCTCCACCAGCCAGCCGCCTCTCGTTTCGTTTGGTTCTAGAGGTAGAGTTGAGTTACTGGCAAAAGACAATTGCTCACGCACTTAGTTGCTGTGCTGTGCTGTGCTGCTGGCCCGGCTTAAAGTTCATTAATTTCTCTCACTCAGCTTGTAATTTGTTTTAAGCAAACAACAAGACGAGAATGCGCCGCAAGGGGATGCCACCAAGAACTCTTAATATAGTACTTAGCTGTCTAAACTGTAGGCATTGGACAAATAATTATTTCCAACTAAATATAAGCTATATTTTCTATTAAAAAAAACTATTTTATATTTACGCTAAGGAGGGAGAAAGTTCTAGAGATTTTAATATTTTTATTTATTTTTATTTATAAATATTATTCTAAATGTTATTATAAACGAATGTGAGCTATATTATAATCTTATCTAATGGATTCGGCATTTAATCAAAGTTCTTAGCCAAAAAGTTGGAGGTAGGATTTCTCAGTATATCATCATTAATTAATTAAATCAAATCTGTATATTAATTAAAGTAAATAACATAAAATGTTTATAATATGTTTATTATGTTTATTTCGGCAAAATTCTATTAGCAGAGAAAAGTCTTATTAATATAACAAAAAAAAAATATAAAACTTTAAAAATCTCTTCTTAAAGATTTAATAACTAAAAAAAAGAAGTCCCTCTAAATTAGCAACTAAGTTAAGCTTAGTAAGTAATTATTTTCAAGTTTTCTATGAAATAAAATAAAGCAGCCCTAAGTAATTGAAGCCTTCTTCGACTTAACTTTAAAATCTCGTGGCGCTATCTCAAGCTTAAAATCCTAGAAAAGGACGAGATGAGGAGATGAGCTGCTAATTACTTGCTAAGCCTCGCACTGAGCTCTTCTTTTGACCAACTGGAGAGCTACGCAAAGGGCGAATAAACATTTCAGTGGCTCAAGTGCAGTTTGGCTTAAGTTCTCCGCCACTCCGAGGCACTGCCTTATGAGCCATGTCAGGCTCAGGCCCATCCCTGGCACTGGACGTCTGTTGCGTAATTAGTTACCAGATTTGTCTGCGCAATTCTCGCGGCTACTTTATATGTTAATGAGTTTTTGCTGCTGCTACTCCTGCTGGCCCTTCTTTTGACACAAATTCCCTTTGTCTTGGCCATGAGTGGATTTTGGAGTGAGTCTGTGGGGAGTGGCGAATGGGGGTGCCATGGGACAATTGAATTGGAAAACAGCTTTCGCGGCTTACATACATACTGGGGACACTGGCAAAAATTAAATATAATAAAATTAGAAGCTCTGCCAGATATAAAAATATATACTTTAAAATATTATCATTGTTCTTTAATTAGAACGTTTGCCTTGTAAGCCTTGCTTTTTGTTTCTGTATTTCTTTAAAGAGCACTTCTTCAGGAATAAATAAAACAATCCAATTATAATTTATTATTATTATTTAGACTTAAAAAAAAGATGTAAATCAAAAGTTGTACGCATTTTCTTTTTGTGCACTCACTAACATAGAAGAGCTGCTCTCTGGGGAAAAAGGAAACGCTGAAAATTTCACAAAATATGAAAGTCGCTGTCCTGCTTATCGCACAAATGGCATGGACAGGGGGTGAGGGGTGAAAGGGTTTGCGGGATGGGGGAAAGGGACACTGGAAAACTCTGCTGAAGCGGCGGCCGCTTTTTCCCAAAGTTCAAATTGCATTTGGCAAAAAGGCAGAAGAAGTGCAGGGGGCAACGAAAAGAAAATGTGCACAGCAAAAACCATTTTGATAGGCAGCGAGAGAGAGCGAAGCGGACCAGGAAAAGCGGAAAATGTGTGTATGAGTGGCAACATTTTCTTATCTAAACAATATTGCGACTACTGCACTAGCAAAGCGACAACAACAAGAGCAACAGCAGCAGCAGAATCGCTTCTATGGCTGATTGAACAAAGTTTGCTTGCATATAATTTGCTTTTGCTGTTGTCATAACGATAGGGTATCGAAGGGTAGTACTGACAAGGGGGAGAGAGATCAAGGAAAATTCCTAAAAAAGTTTTTAGAAATTTAAAGAGTTTATGGTATTTTTTTATAAGTTTTCCTATGACCAACGGGTCGCATGCAGCATTTCATTTTAAACATTAAAATTCCCAAGTACGAATTCGGATACACATGGAATCTTGATTTTAGTAGCTTAAATTATCTCAAGAAGCTTTTATAATCCCAAGAAGCTTTGGTTTTCTGCTATTTCTTTTAATATTTTATTTAAGGAGGGGTATTAAAAAGTTGCTACTGTTACTTAAATACTTTTTGAAATTTAAAGAATTTATGGTATATTTTTTATAAGTTTTCCTATGACCAACGGGTCCCACGCAGCATTTACTTTAATTAAAGGTAAACATAAAAATTCCCAAGTACGAATTCGGAGAATCTTGATTCAAGTAGCTTAATTTATCTCAAAAAGCTTTTAAAATCCCAAGGAGCTTTGGGTTTCTGCCATTTTTTTAATATTTAATGCAAGCCAGGGTATTAAAAAGTTGCTACTGTTAGTTTGGCTTTTGTTCTATACGAACTTTTCGACTTTTGCCCTGCAAATGGGAAAATGGCAACAACATATGCGACCAATGACTGGAACTACACGAAATTGTGCTTAAAATTGTGTAAAACTTTAAAAGTTTAAGCGCATTATTCATGATTATTTATAAAAAACTTGGACTTGCCAGAAGTTATTCTCGATTCGGCTCAAATTTTACCAAGAAGTTTGTATTAATATAAATTATTAATAATATTAATATTCCTTCTAACCAACTGAAAAAATTCGTAGCAATCAGGATTCATGATTATTTATAAAAACTTGGACTTGCCAGAAGTTACTGTCGATCCGGCTTAAATTTTACCAAGTTTGTATTAATATCTATTAATAATAATATTAATATTCCTTTTAACCAACTGAAAAAATTTGTAGCAATCAGGATTCAATAATAATTCATAATAAAACGCTAATTGACTCATTTAATAAATGCTAATGAGAATTACCTGCAAGTTCAAGTGCTCTGGCAGATAAGAAATGAGTAGTGGAACTGCGGGGAAACCGTAAAAGTAAAACCACAAAAGTGTAATTAAATTGTTTATTTTTTTTGCTAAAACCTATTTTGTTTTGTATCATCTCTTGTTTTCTCTGTTGTTGTTGTTGTTGTTGATATTTTTATGTTGTTGTTTTTTAGGGAAAGGATAAATTACAATGTAAATTAATTACTTTATAAATTTAACACATTGGTTGGATTGGTTTTAAAGAGTCATTTTGTGTTCTCTTCCTTTATTTTGTTTTTTAATTTATTTATTTATTTATCTGACCCTCACAACAATTTGCGCCATCTCATTTTGAATTCTGGCTATCTCCTCCTTTTGGCGCCCTCACAAGGTATTAAAAGTGGGTTTAACAAAGTTTTTCTTTTTTTGTTTTTGTTAATATAACTAATTGTAAATTTATAAATTATAAACTTAAAGCAGTTTGTTACCAATTTCGTAGTTTGTAACATATAATTTTCATACGCATTTATAGGATTGCTGCTCAGGTTTCGTTATAGGCTTCTTAGCTTTAGGTTTTTTCTTTATTTCTTTGTTGTTGATATAAATGCGTATGGTTTCTGTCTCTGTCTATAGGAAGCTACTTAAAGTGTAATGTGACAATTTGTAATTGTTGTTGTTGTGGTGTTTTCTTGTTCTGTTTATTGCTGTTTCGTCTGTGGTGTGTGCTTTTTGTAATTGGTTGAAAATATCTATTAATTTTATTTTGTGGAATATATATATTTCTCATTTGTATTTTTGGGACTCCGCATTTCTATGACGACTCCTGTCAGGCGACGAAAAACGGACGACAAGCACAGTGGCACACACTGGCTAAAAAAAAAAAAAGAGTTTGGGTTCAAAGGGGGCCACCATCTGATCTTTGATCTACATCTTTTTCCTTTTCTTTATCTCTCTCTCCCGCTCCCTCTCGCTCTCGCTCTTTCTCTTTCTATTTCTCTTTTGATGAGAAACACATCTTATACACAAACGACAGTCAGATCATCATAAAAACGGTTGTCAGCTGATTTATACATGTATATCTCATTGTTCTTGTTGTTTGCGAATGAAAAAAATATAAGATGGATGTGTGTCTAGGTGTGTGTTTGTGTGTGTGTGTGTTTGCTGGGGGTGGGGGGGAGGTGGTCTGCGGCTGCACTGTGATGGCCCCTAGCCGATTATCAGCCCGCAGCCAAGTCTGAAGTTGTTCTTAACGTGATTTATGCGTCCGCTTAGGGCGAATGTAAATGGCAATGGATTCAGACGCTTCTCCAGGACACCAGAGATGAGCCAGTTGGAATCAATAGCGCCTGAAATAGAGAAAAATTGAGAGAATGTATAAATCAAGGAAAGAAGAGCTTACCTCTGAAGACAAGATCGGCCTTGGGCAGATCAATCTGATAGGCCAACGTGGCCACCGACTCCTGCATACGCAGACTGGTCTCCACCTCCACACCGATCTGCAGCTGCTCGCTGGCCTTCTGATAGTAGCACGCATGCAGGCCACTCTGCCCCAAGGTGCCCGACCACACCGAGTTGCCAACCGTGTAGCGGCCAACGGCGGAGACAAGAGCAATTTGACGGCCGGGAACATTTGGACCGAACTGATAGGCCAGCTCGGCGCCCAAGGCGAGGGCTGGAGTGACTGACTGCAGATATTGGCCAACGATTACACCGGAATTGGTGAATATGCTGGGATTGGCCACTGTCAGCGAGGCGGTAAAGTCATTGCCGCGATAATCGGACGATAACTGAGTGGCGGCCATTTTAGAATCTTGAATCTGTAATGTGGAATATATATTTAAGGATAAGGATGAGCTTTGTGGTGATTCCTTCACTCCTACCTGGGCAGCAAATTTGCAGCGCAAACGCGGCGTAAACTGATGAATGACATTGGTGTTCAGATTGCCAGACGGATCAATGTCGCCAAGGAGCACGGGAAAGGCCTCGGTGGGGCCGTACTGCTTGGTGCCCACATAGGTGGCGCAGAACCGGTAGCCGCTGGGCATCGTATTGCTCATATTGATGGAGTGCGACACCTGGAAGTGGTTGCTCAGGCCCTTGTTCAGCATGACTTTGGCGCCCTCGAAAGTGATGGCCTGTATATCTGTGATAAAAACAAGGGAATATTATGAAAATGTCATAGAAAGGCGGCCACTGGCCTGGCCTGATAATACATAATCACGGCCGGGGTACAAGGGGACGGGGACAGGCACGAACAGGCAAAGAAAAAAAGAAAAACACCAACTCTGCCCGTCTCCCTCGCACACACATGTTGTAGGTTATGTCATCAGTGAGGGGACGGAATTCGGCATTCTACACACTTGGAAGGGCCCGGCGGCCAACTGGTGACTGAAGTCCACCTACCTTTGCACTTCTTGTGTAGCTCCTCAACGGTGCCGGGATTCTCCAGTGGCACATCCTTGGCCGCAGCACTGAAATCCGCCAGGGAGGAGGTGCTGCTGCTGCCGCTGCCGCCTCCGGTAGCGGTGGAGGCCGTTTCAGCGGGCTGTGGTGCCGGCTCGGGCAGTCCAAGGCCCAGGCCGCTGGCGCCAACGCCGCCACTTGGACCAGATGATGCCGCTAGCACGTTGCCCATTTCTATGTTGTGAAAATATCTGAAATTTAAAGCTGCACGCGCTAAATCGTGCTTTTTTTTTGTAAGTTACGGCAAAACAGCGTGACCAGCTGGACGTTCGTGAGAGTATGACCGAAATGCAATTGTCGAAAAGATCTTAAATATGGCGAAAGCCCCGGAGGGTTGCCAGACTGCACTGATATTTAAGTTTACCAGAAAAGTTGTGTGCAAAATTAAATAAATTGGGAAATTTAGCCAGAAAAACACATAGTCTGTGCTAGACTATCAGGGAACAGATTTATGTTTTTAACTTGTCTTGCCAGGTAGATGTTTTGAAGTGTGGACAAAGGCATTCTTTTCAGATATTACTATTGAGCCGTCAGAAAATATTCAGAATTAAGTAACAATTCAATTTGAAATATAATATAATATAATATATAATATATTTCATTATAATGAAATGCATTATTCTACAAGCATTTAAAAAATATTAAAAAAAACCTACTTACCAAGTATTTTACATTAGTTAAATTTCAAAAATATTTTGAAAAACCTACTAAAAGTTAAAAACTTAACATTAAGTAGATACGAACTTAAATTTCAATACCAAAGAAGTAGAATATTATGGTTTTACTCTGAAAATGCACTTATTATAACGTAGAGTAGCAAAGTGCATTATTATCTGAATGCCGTGATTAGATTACCATATAGTATATGCTTACCATATTGCAAATACAGAGACAACCTCCTAACTCGTTTAACTAATAAAAACACCATCAGCTTTCGTATTAATAAAAACGTTTATATTTCAAGTTCAAGTATTAGTATAGGTTTTTCGATCGTATTCTGTATATGTAGAGTTATGTGTTGCATGAGTTAGGAGCACAGCTAACTACGGAAACTACGTATCTCTCGTGTGGCTTGCTGCCAATCAAAAAGGTAAAAAACAAACTAACAAAAAAACAAAAAATTATATTAACCAATTTTGGAACTAAGGATGTTTTGACCGATTCCCGTGAATCAACTAATTAACATTAACTTAGGAGCGAAACTAAGAGTACTGTATAAATGTTTTGGTGTTTCAGCTTAACTAGGCCATTAAACAAGATTATAAGAGTCAACAAAGTGGGTATAGAGACGGTGAGGCCTGGACCTGGGCTTATAGATACATATATAAATGTACACAAGTAGACATAAACATGGTCGGGTAAATGAATGGCGGGACAGGGACAGGGACAGGGACAGTGACAGGAACGGGGGTAATCAACAACAGGACGAATTTTCCGGCTCGGCCACCACGAGATTAAAGTCCAGACTGTTGGGCCTCGCGAAGCCCGACTTGATGCCATCCCAGCCATCCTCGGCCTTGTATTCCCCCGATCGGATGCGGGCGTACACCTCCTGGGTGACCATGCGGAAGGCCTCCTCCACATTGGCGCCCGTTCTGGCCGATGTCTCAACAAAATGCAGGCCATACTGCTTGGCAAACTTCTGCGCCTCCTCTGTGGTCACCTCACGATGCCCGCCAGCATTAATCAGATCCAGCTTGCAGCCAACCAGCGCGAAAACAGGTCGATGGGGCTCAATGTGACGCTGCGCCTCCATCATCCACAGCGGTACGTGCTCGAAGCTGGCATGATTGGATATGTCGTACACCAACAGGACGCCCACGGAGTTGCGGTAATAGGACTTGGTGATCGACCGGAAGCGCTCCTGGCCGGCGGTGTCCCATAGCTGTAATTTGATCTGTGTACCGTCCTTCATCTCAATGAGGCGGGCGAAAAAGTCGACTCCGACTGTGGGATCGGAGAGCTGCAACAGCAAGTACAGACATTATTAGTAGGACGAATTAGTTATTATAATCACTGATCGTAAATAATGATTATTGGTCAAATTTTAAAATAAAATAAATCAAATAATTGAAAATAAAAATATCCCGTGAATCCTTGTTGGCTACTCTGTCCGATTCCAGCAAGATTTTTATATTTGGGAGTTTTATGATATCATTAATCATTATTAGTGATTAAAATTGAGTTATAATTTATTATATTTTTTGATTAAAAATATAAAAATCCGTACATAATCATTATTTTTAATATTAGAACTACCAAAGCACAAAAGAATACTAAATACTAAGAATTTACTAAGAATATTTACAGTTTTTATGATTCCCCCTTTGCTATCTTAAATTCCATTTTAAATTGCGCGCTTTTTCCAGGTGGCAACCCCGTTTCCTTGTACAGCCTTCTGTGTGGTTGTTGTTATTGTCTGTGCGCCTGCATTATCAGGCGACAGCGCAAACACACACACACGCACACACGCACACACAAGGTGACTAAGGCAGCAGCATCTCGACCGACTACTCCCTTTCCTTTGTCTATTCTTTGTTGTTACTTAATTATGTAATCGAAGCATTAACTGCACTGACCGCCGATCTGCGGAGATCGCACTTGACCCACAATGCTACAGTGGGACGCAACGCATACGCACCTCGGCAAACTTGCCGTCTGTGAAGAACGTGAGCAGCGAACTCTTGCCCACCGTGCTGTCGCCGATGAGGATCATCCGAAATTGGTACTCGAAAATTGGCTCCACCATGGTTGCGGCCGGGCTTCGGTAGCTGGGGCAGGTGTTTCAATTAACCAGGAAGGAGTTCTTCTACGGCTCGACGGATGCGGATTGAGACGCAAATTGTTCCGTCCGCTGTGTGTCGGCCGACTCGTTGCTGCCAGGCTGCGAGTCTTTCCCCTTGTCGGATTTCCGGATCCTTTTTGTATTTGTTTTCTGGCCGCCGCGATGCTGGTGGTTTGTAAATCGGAAATAAAATATCGAGGGATCCAACTGCAGCCTTTTGTTTTGTTTTGTGTTTTTTTTTCTAATGCGAAAACCTGCGACTGTGTGAGTGTGTGTGATAAAGACAGTGTTGCCAGACAACAGGTAACTATAGCTATCGATAACTATCAATGATATGGTACATTAAAAATAGCTACAACCTGTTTCAAACCCGCTAAAACCAGATAAATTTAAAAAGATCAAATAAAATATAAATTTTTGAAATGTATTCTATTGATAATACATCGATTTTAAAAATAAACGAAGGGGATTTTTGCTTCAACTACTATATTTACTTATTATTTTACATCGATGGTCGCCAAAAGCTTCGATGTTCCTTTCTTGGATTCTAATCGCATTTTTTACAAATAAAACTAAAAAAAAATCCATAAGTAAAATAAAGAATTATACAAAAATAAATTTCTACGTTGAATTTGAATCTTTTTAATATTATGATTGACGTCATTTAAATAAAAAAAACCTGCGCACTGAATACAAATTTTTCAAAATAAAATAAAAAAGGACAATTGGATAAATATAAATATTATTACATTAACATTACATTATTACATTAACATAAGGATATTTGTCGGTTTTCGCTATAAAAACATGGTTGTATCTGAAAATTATAAAATTATTGATGTTTCCCTAGCTTCACTACCAACTTACTTTAAATCGTAGTAAAAAGTTTTAGCAGAATCCTCCTATATCAATTAAGTCAACAAAAAATATTTTATGCTTGTGCCACATTAAAATGACCGTTTTCTATAAAATTAGCTAGTTTTGTCTGGAAAAAGTTAAGACGTTTCTATCTGGCAACGCTGTCCAACTGTCAGTCTGGCAGCTGTTTGATTGTAGATATATTTGTACGTATTTATTTTACGTTTGTTTTCCGTCGAAATTGTTCGTTTTTCCCCGCATACAAATGTTCAGACTTAACGCCGGCCAAACGGTAGCAGCTTTGAAAAACACTCGCCCTATAACATCCAGCAGCCGGCGGGGCAGCTAGTCAATTCAAGAAGCAATAATCCCAGTTATTGGAATCCCCTGTCCCGAGCCGTATTCTTCCCCCCCCCTTCCGACTCCGTTCCGCAGCGTACGAAATCTCCGTCTCCCTCTCCGCCGGTTTCCAACGTGCGCGCAAGGTTACGGAACAAATATTATTACCGTTAATTATAGCTGCAGGCGGTGGTGGTGCGCATATATAGGAGACATCGTCGCTATATAGCAGCCGCATAGATGTTCAAGTTTGTGGTGAACGACGCCGCCAGCTACGTGCGCGCCAATGTCCGGGAGTTTAGCCTGAACGCACTGCGTCTGCTGCCGCAACTCCCTCAGCTGAGTCCGTACGATGTGAGTGCCTATGCCTCGAGATGTTTATTCTTTTTTATTTGCTTGGATTTATATATAAAATTAATTAAAAAAAAAAACAACAGAAATACATATATATTTATTTTTATGCCTTTACTTGTACATTTCCCAAGAATCCAAATGCAGTTCCCAGCTTGTTTTGTTATGTAAAATTCGGGAATCGTAGCCACTTTTGGTTTTTCACATTAATTTTCCACCGCCTCCCCCACAGGTTAATCTCGTTCTGAGGGAAAACGAGTTCGTGTACAATTTCCCCGTGGAGGGAATCATCCGTAGCTATGAGACCAATCAGCTAGGATCGAATTCGCCGTGCGAGGACTCCCGGACTGAGGCCAGCCTTCTACACCGCAACGGCTTCATTTGCGGCATTTTTGACGGGCATGCTGGCGCTTCCTGTGGCCAGGTGGTGTCCAAGCGCCTGCTCCGCTATGTTTCCGCAGCCACGCTGCCGCGCCAAGTGCTGCGGGCACAAATGAAGGAGGGCGGCGGCGGCTGCAGCAGTCAGTCCTTCCTCAAATGCCACAACGACAATGTGGACTTTGTGAGCGAAATCAAGCCCATTTACGAGGCCAGCTTCCAGAAGTACATCAAGCAGCTCAGCGAGACGCCGCAGCGGGATGTGGCCAGTGAGTTGGTTCAAGCCTTCCTGCAGCTGGACGAGAACCTGTCCGAGGAGGCGCTGGCCCACAGCGATGTGCGCACAATGAGTGTGGCGCTTTCGGGTAAGCCTGCGACTTGTTTCCTTAGAATTTTTACTTAAAACATTCCCCCCTTTTAGGAGCCGTGGCCTGTCTGGTCCATCTGGAGGGTTTGCAACTGCATGTGGCAAGTACCGGAGATTGCGGCGCCGTTTTGGGCGTTTTGGATCCACAGACGCAACAGTGGCAGCCCAAGAAGCTCAATACCGAGCACAATGCAGACAATATGTCCGAGGTGCGTCGCATACTCGCCGAGCATCCCAAAGATGAGCGCGAGACGGTGATCCGGAATGGCAGACTGCTGAGCCAATTGGCGCCGCTGCGGGCCTTCGGCGATTTTCGCTACAAATGGTCCCTGGACGTGATGCACCAGAAGGTGGTGCCCATGTTTGGGGAGCACACAATGGCGCCCAATTACTACACGCCCCCGTACCTGACCGCCCGCCCCGATGTCCAGCAACACGAGCTGGGCCCCAACGACAAGTTTCTAGTCATAGCCAGCGACGGCCTGTGGGACTTCCTGTCGCCCAGCGAGGTGGTCAGCCTTGTTGGCGAGCACATCAACTCGAAGAAGATCCTTGAGCCGATGCGCCTGCCCGAGGGCGACATAACGCTGCAGCAAATCTCCAATCAGTTGGCCGAACGGAAGTCAGTATACTTAATGCATCATAGATCTTATTTTATTGAATATTTTCCCCTGACAGAGCTGGCCTCACCCGCAAGCCCGTCGACCAGAACGCGGCCACGCATCTCATACGAAACGCTTTGGGTGCCACGGACTATGGCATCGAGCACTCGAAGATCTCGTACTATTTGTCGCTGCCCAAGGATGTGGTCCGCATGTATCGCGACGACATCACCATCACCATCATCTATTTCAACTCGGAACACATTGCCCATCTGCAGCGGGGCGGCGAGACGGGAGCGACAATCTCGGAGGTGGACACTGCGCCGGCAGCGTGATCCCCCCCTCGAGAGAGAGAGAGAGAGAGCCCTGTATGTGTATATTTAACGATCTAACCATCAGCCTAACAATCGCCTAACTAGCCTAAGTGTTGCGTTTAAGTTTGTTTTATCCGCCATCGGACCTCGGACGACTGCCGCCGCGCCAAATAAATCCCCAAGCGGAAAATCACAAGTGTAAATGTGTCTTACAGACTAAATTCAAGCCTTGACGAAGAGAGGATGCAAGGAGTTGATGGAGTTGATGGAAGAGTCAGGCGAAAGCAAAGGTCACACATCAAGAAAGGTTTTTTTTTACACGTCTATGTAAATTTTCATTTTCACAACTCTGCGGCTCCTGATTAAACGGCTGTTTAAAGTTCCTTTTCGGCCACACCACCGTTACCTACTTGGTTCTTCTTGAAGTTCTTCCTTTTGGTCTCGAAAGGCGATTTTAGGAAGAAACCAAATTGCTTTTAAGAGTCTAGGAGCATCATTCGAAGCAGCATTCATGCAAAGAGCGCTACAATAACTCCATGATATGCAGTTTTAAGCATTCAACATTGTATATATAAGATTAGTAACGCCATACAAATTTTTTGTACACGATTTTTTCGTGCTGACTCCCAGGCTCTCTCAAATATTGTTCAAAATCAAGTGAGAGACTGCCCTAGAGCCAGCCGCTCTCGATTGTATGCTCGTTACGCATCTTACTACTATAAAATGTCTTTGCTTCAGCTCACTCGCTGAGGATCTTTTAATTCCGGTCCAAAAGCGTCTTTTCATAGGGGCACCAAGGAGTCTCATAGGTTCTCCGTACTTCTGGCAATTTAATTAAATTTTTACCAAGTCAATAACAAAGTTTTACACACTCCCAAGTTGATCCTTCACCAAAGAACTGAAATTTCTGCAAGATTATCATTGAAGAAGGTAGAACCTGTTAATCCAAGTTGATCCTTCGCCAAAGAACTGAAATTTCTGCAATATTATCATTGAAAAAGGTAATACCTGTTGAATCACTTTCGAGAATCGATTTATTTTACTTACTATCAATTACATTTGTTTATAACTCTGGGTTATGTGTATATCTATAATATATATACGCAAAATTTGGATGAGGGGAGGATTTGGGTGAGGGCTGTGGGCTGTGGGCTTAAGGGGGCAGAAAGGTAAAGCTAAGAACGCGATCACGCGCGAAACTGGTAAACGGTACGAGTCCTATAATCCTATACACGCAAAAAAAGAACCTAAGCAACTACGCTGGAATCCGGGATTACGGCGGGTAACCGGGATCATCGGGCACAAGGAATCGGGGAGCTGGCTCTCTCTCTTTCTCTCTCGCTCTCTTTAGTCCTTGCCATCCTGAGCGGCCGACTCCTGCTGGCAGACGCAGTTGAGGAACTCCATCTGGATGTGCGTGATCTGCGTCTTGCTGAAGCATTGGATCTTCTTTTTGAGGAAATCAAAGAACAGATCCAGCTCATCCCGCTTGGCCAGTGCCTGGGCCACCTGCTGGGCCTGCTGCTGGTGCTGCTGGTGTAGGTGATCCTCCTCCTTGACCAGGGTGCTGGTGCTGCTGCTCGCCGCACTGACGGCCAAGGGGGTGTTGCTGTTGCCGTTGCTGCTCCCAGAGCCGCAGCTCAGTGACGGCAGCTGCAGGATCGTGGCCGTTGGCGTCGATGTGAAGGATGTGGTGTTGCACAGGGCTGCTGCCGGCGTTGTGGTCACAGTGGCTGCATTCAGCGAGACTGCCGGCGTGCTGGAAATGGTGACACTGGTGCTGGTCGCCTCGGTGACATCCACCAGTGAAATCTGTTGTTGTTGTTGTTGTGCCGAAACGGACGAGGAATCGTGACGATTCGAGGCTCCACTGCTGCCGCTGCCGCTGCTGCCAACGCCTGCCGCCGTGGTGGTGACCAGCGTGAGATTCTTAAGCTTGCCATCAACCAGGGGGCCGCCGGCAAGAACACTATTGGATGCGGTGGCCGTGGTGGTTTGGAACTGATGCTGCTGCTGACTGGACCGCACCGGCTGCGGTTCAATGTCCGCTATGCAAAAGTCATGGGCATCGATGTAGTGGAAGCTCTTGCCATGGGTCACATCGCTGCCACCGTCCACGGCATCACCGACACCCATTTCGCAATCGACATGGGCGCCGCTGGCCTCCTCGTACAGGCAAACCTCCTCGTAGTCGACCTCAGCGCCGGTTGCTCCATCCTCGTCCAGTTCATGCTTGACAATGTCCACCACATGGCCGTCATGATCGACGACATCGTCCTCGTCGTCCACATCGTCGACCACGTCGTCATCGTGGGCGAGCTGCGAGAGTTCGATGCTGGAGATGCTGCCGTCCTGCTGCGACTGATGGTGGTGATGATGGTGATGGTGCTGCTGGTGGTGATGATGCTGCTGCTGCTGCTGCTGCTGCTGGTGGTGGTGGTGGTGGTGGCCATGATGGTGGTGGTGGTGATGATGCTGCGACACTGTGTCATCCGCCACGCCCTCCTCGTAGGCGGTCAGGATGAAGGTCTCTGCCTCGTCGCTAACCAAGGTGATCTGTGAGGCGCCGTGGTGTGAGGACAATGTGGCTGTGTCGTGGTCCGATTGGCCGTCATCGTCCACCACCTCATCATCGTCGTCGTCATCCTCGTCGTGCTGCTTTAGATGCAGCATAGCCCCAATGGGTAAACTGTGGTTGGAGGCGCCACCGCTTACACCTCCTCCTCCTCCGCCGCCGCCGCCATCACCGCTGCCGTTGCCCGCCGCCTCATAGCCACTGCTTTGGGTGGTGCGATGCGACTTCAACTTGGGCTGGTAGACCGTCGATAGGAAATCCAACTCCTTGGCGTACCGCCACTTGGACAGCCTTCCCTCGATGCACTTGGGCGTGCGCAGGCGGTACTGGTGGTATGTGTCGCGCAGATTCTTCCACTTGCGCCGCACTTCCTGCACCGTGTACTTGTCTGCAAAATAAGAGAGTTCTTTCTCAATTTAAAGATGTTTTTTAAAGGGGGTATTAAGAGATTGTTGCCTCCTCAAACTACGGCAGTGTTTGGAACGCCTTTTAGCAAGCGAAGGACGAATACTCACTGCCTATCTGCTGGGCCACCTCCTGCCAGCCATTGAGAACGTCCGAGCGGCGTCGCTGGTTGGGCTGTAGCTTGTAGTTGTACAGGGCCGGGTTCTGGCGCACCAGATTGATCAGCGTGAGGATGTCGTCGGTGGGCGCGTTGTCCTTGTGGTAGCGCTTGCGCTCTGACGTCGACGAGGACATGTTGCTTCGCTGGCTGCTGCTGCTGTTGCTGTTGCGGCTGCTACGGCTGCTACGGTTGCTTCTTGGACGAGAAATGATGGTGCTTGGGCACGGATGTGGACCAGGTCACATCCAATTGTTTTGTTTTTGTTTACCAAGAGGAAAAGAGCGACTTTTGGGGGAATTGCTCTCGCCGAGATCCCCACGCACACACACACGCACACACACGCTTGCAGCCACACACAGCACACACACACTGGAGTTGGACAAAAACACAGGCGCACACACACACTGGCGCAGCTAAAGCACTCGACACTCGCTTACACGGCAAGGATAGCGAGTGGGCGGCAGGATCGGCTGCGTTTCCGTCTCGCGATCAGAAGCGGAGTCAGAAGCTTTGGTTCCCGCACCTTAAGCCGATTGCCCTTTGGAAATAATTAAAAACAAAATTTGCGATTTGATGCCTTGGCCTAGTGTGACCACAGCTGAACCGTTCAAATATACCAAGGGATTCGTAATATGTACTAAAAAAGCCAGAGAAATAGTATGCTAGTGAAGAACTTTGAAATGAGCAGCCTTACTTATCGATATATTATTTGAGAAGAGCCGCGGTTTTTGTTCTATTGCTAAAAGTTGGTCTATATCTGTAACATTTGAGATATACTTGAAATGTTGGTTCAAAAAATTAAATCCTGCGAAAATACAACATATTTATTTTTAAACATTTAATAATAAAAGCTTCGAAGTTTTGTGAATAAAAATCAAATCAATCAGCTTCAAATAAGTTATTCGCTTTTATTTATTAGCAAAAAACAAATTGGCTCATTAAAAAAGGAAAAAACATGCATAGTTATAGTAATTGCCCAACACTAAACCGATTAATCTTAATCGCGAACCACTTGCTGGAAGCCCTGGCAGCGGTGCTTATCGATAGCCGTTGCAGCCCTCGCCGTCGCTGTAATTATAATGTGCATTTGTTTTTGTCCACCAGAATTGGCCGATTTTCCAGTTGCATTATTTGTTTTGATACGATGAGATCGCGGTGGTAGCAACGTATAATGGTGTAGGTGTCCCGGTGTCCTCGCGTTTATGTTCGTTTCGTATTTGTTTGCAAAGAAAAGGAGGTTTGATGTTGAGGCCGTCAGACAAAAAACAAGACAGCTGATCCACAGACTTGTATGTCTTCACACCTGCTACGAATAAGGAAGATTTATTTACAAAACTGGCCTGCAAAGGGGTTTTTGTCGCCGTCATCCTATTTATATAACACCAAGTTAAGTGAAGATGGCGCTGCCCAGGAATCTGATATCCAAGATCTGTAAGTAAAGCGCAATGGTTGAAAGTACCGTTGTGGGAACTACACGCACACAAGCACGTACTACCTGGGAGGCGGACATGAGTGTGTGTCGTCGTGTCGCACATACATACATTTACGGCAGACAATAGTTTTTGTTGTAGTTGTTGCACCTTCTGCATTTTAAAAGACATTACCAGCCGTTCTTATGGCCAACTTTGGTCCAGCGGATGCATTGCTAGTGAGATAACAATAGGAAATTGCCTATGGGCAACGTTTTTACAGTAGTTACTTTACTACCAACACTATTTACCTTGTAAATATTGTCTGACAATCGTTTGCATGATGACGAATTGCAGCAACTACAGTTGATATCTATTCTAATGGTACAGTGGCTTACAGCTGGGTTTAAATTTACTTATTGGGAAACCCCCATATGGCCTGCATTATTTTAGAAGTAATTCAATAGCCAAGCACAGGGAAAATTACGTTGAAATAATTCTGCTGCACCGTACTCAGGTTACGATATTCAAGCACTGGTTCCTATTACTTTTTATGTGGAATTATAAACAAAGTAAAAAGTATATATTTACATGAATGAACATGTTTAGAATGGATTTATATACATTTAAATCGATTAATATTTCGATTAATATTGCAAAATGTATGTAAAAACATTTGGATATAAATTATTATTATTATTATTATTATTATTACATCGTAGACTTAGGCTTACAAAACTGAAATCTATTCTGTATTTTTTTCAGTTTAATTTTACTTTCATCAGATACTATATAATAGCAGCGAATTTAATTAATTGTATAAATCTAATTTTTTAGATCTGATAAAATATATTAATATGTTTAATAAGTTTTAAAAAAGAACTTATAATTTCTGGTGTTGGATGAGATATTTCAGAAATATTTGTGTCTTTTTGTATCTTTTCATTTAATTAAAATCAATGATATTAATCTGAATTTAGAATATATTTTTTTATTAAACATAAACACTTCTTATACTTCAAATATCCAATTTTGTGAACGATAAATTGTATAATTTGTATAATATATAGTAGTATCATAGCAGTCTTTCCTCAGTATTGACTAATAGGCTTGGTTCCAGCAACACCTTGTTCCCATTGAACATGTTTTATTATAAAAGGAAGGCTTCTCACTTTAGCTCGTGTTTGTCGTGACCAAAATGACAATCGTTATTCCGGTTTCCTGATGATTCAAGCAAGACAGATCTAATTTAAAGCTTTTATAGACTTATAATAGAAAAATTATTGATAAAAATAAATGTGTTAGGAGCTATTCTACTTTAACTTAGCCACTGTAATGGCAAATGTTGATTTTTCTATTTGAATATTCTTTAGAAACTACAAAAATCGTACCTTTCCCTAGAAAATAAATTATAAATCCTTTTTGAAAGCTGACTCCTTCTAAAACCCTTTTATTCCCATTCTTTTGCAGATGACATCAAGGCGCACGACAGCAAGGTCACTAGCCTGGATCTGGGCGAGACGGGCAGGGTGCTGGTAACCGGTGGAGAGGATCGCAATGTCAACCTTTGGGCAATTGGACAGAATGAGTGCTTTATGGTAAGTTGTCATCAAATTACTTCCTTTGGTTTAGTGCTCATGTTTTGCCTTATTTTTTTTTAGTCCCTGACTGGCCACAATCGTTCCATTGACTGCGTGCGTTTCGCCTACAAGGATAACTTTGTGTACTCCGCCGATGATATAGGAATTATCCGGCGATGGGATTTGAATGCCCAGAAAATTTACTCAACGCTTAATGGGCACATGAAAAGTGTCCGTACTCTGGACTTTAATCCCTCTGGGGAATACGTGGTGTCTGGTAGCAATGACACGACTGTGAGGTGAGTGAATCACTGAATCCTTTCCCTAACCACGGTTTAGAGAGAGACAAAGCTAGTTGAGAAGTCAACCCTTTCACTTTCAAGTTTTTTAAAGAAGAAACCTATACATTTCAGGCTGTGGGACGTACAGAATGAGAACAAATGCATTCGGATTTGCCGGGGTCACATATCACATGTGAACTCTGTTAAATTTTCACCAGACGGCCTGTGGATTGCCTCCGCTGGCCTGGAGGGCTCCATTCTTATCTGGGATATACGAAAGAGCAAACAGATCATGGAGTTTATAGCAGAGCCGCCGGTGACAGCCATCACCTGCATACAGTTCCATCCGTTTGAGTTCCTGTTGGCGGCCGGCCGTGTGGACGGCACCGTGTCTATATACGATCTGGAGCAGCAGCAGCTTGTGTCGCAGACCACACACTTTTATGGTCAAACTATCAAATGTATTACGTTCAGGTAAGCCTTTAAAATTTCATTATTTCCTCTGCATCTGCATTGAACTCTCTGCATCTCAGTGAAAATGGCGAGTGCCTGTTTGTGGGCAGTGCGTCTGGCATTTCCGTCATTGGCTGGGAGCCAGATCGTGAGCTTGATCATATCAAGAGTACCTGGTCCTCATTGGGCGACATGAAAGTAGTCAAAAATAAGCTGGTAAGTCGGCTCACTTTGTTCGATTCTCATTCTTGCTAATCTTTCATTGCTGCAGATTTGCGGTTGCCATGAGGACGACACCGTCTCCATCAACACCATTAGTTTGGACCGTGTGATACCCTTCTATCAGCCGGCCAATGCGCTGCCCAACTTCAAGCACAACTCCACCAATCGGAAGAGCTTCACGCGCGGCAATCAAAAGTTCCGGCTGTCACTGGGCGGCTCTAAGCCGGCCCAGGTGCGGGAGGAGCACGAGGACAATAAGAGCGAGCTGTCGTCGCCCAACTTAAGTCTGGAGGTTGTGAATGAGGCTGTGCTAGAGTCGGCAGAGACATCGCCAATGTCATCGCTGCCGCCTGCCCAGCTGCCAGCAATGCCGGCAATGCCGGGATCCTCATCGTCCTCATCGGCAGACCTGGCGGCGTATCATGGCGGCTTGTATGGTGGTCATGGTCATGGTGAGGCATCGCTGAGGCAGGGCAAATACTCGCGTGGAGCCGACAGCCTTACGTATAACATTGAAGCCAACTATGGTGGTGGCCACTATGGTGGCATGGATAGCCAGAGCCACATTCGCCTGCAATCGATGAACGGACCGAGTTCGCTTCACAACTACAATATATACTCGCTGGGGAAGGACGAGGATTCCGATGCGGAGGCAGAGGCGGGTGTACAGCCGTTGAATGACAGCAACCCGCCGATACTCACCAATTACGACAACTACGAGATGGCCGAGGATTTCCCCGTCAATCAGAACCTCAACTACATGGCCAATCCCTACAAGAGCGCTTCAGTTGCGGCAGCCTCCTCCACCATCAATGCCTCATCCAAGTCGATCAAAAAGACCACAATGACTAGCCTGCACAAGCGGACAACAGGCAGCATGGCCAGCACGAAGCAAACTTCCAGTAAGCTCAGCAGCCAGGTGTCCTCCGTTAGCTCCATGGAGCTGCATAAGCTGGACGATAATATGGTATTGAAGAAGTCCTCCTCGTCGAATGTGGTCAATAAGAACAAGCGGCCTATGGGAGCGGCAGCCCAAAGCCAGTTCTACAAGGAGAACAGTCAGCAGCAGAAGAATATTAGTGTGGAGATTATTACGAAGCCGCCAATGCGTTCCCGCACCACCCTGGACATGCGTTCGTCGCAGCAGCAGCAGCAGGCCAAGGCGCAGGAGAAGCCTCAAAACGCCCATGTAAGCAATTTCGTTTACTTTATCTTCGATTCAACCTTCTGAAATCTTTTCCTTTTGCAGCAGCCACTGAACAATCGAATGACGGCGGATGATCATCATTACGACTTTGATGTTCTCTCGCGACCGCACGAGGCTGTGCTTAAGGAGCTAAGCAATCGCCAGTCTAGCCTGGATTTGCTGCGGAATGCCACGCGGTGAGTATGAGAAGCAAGAAGGAATATAGTTTGAAATTATATATAAAAATCCTGCAGATCGCATGATGTACTCGGAGCCTTAAGGCAGGCGAAGAACTACGGCAGATCTATTTTTATAGACATGCTAGGAGCCATACTAGAGAAGCCGTAAGATCTAACATTTCCCCTGGAAAAGAGTCTCAATAATAGCATTAAATCCTTTTCTTTAGGTCTTCGTGGAATCTGGATTTCTGCATGTTTGTATTGCCCGAGTTATACGAGCTGCTGCAGAGCCAACACAAGTTGTGAGTGGAATAAAACACCTGGCAAAGCCCTCAGAAAATGATTCGAAATCTTAATTTTTCAGCCACTTTACACGTGCCTGCGATACACTTCGTATTATATTGTCCAACTTCTTGCCCATCATCCAGGAGAATCTCGATTCGTGGGCATCTAATGGCTTGGGCGTTGATGTGACACGCGAGGATCGCCAGAGAAAGTGCGCCGAATGCCAACGATGGCTGCTCCAAATCAAGAATCTGCCTGAAAGCATCCATTTCGGTTCCACATTGACGCAACTGCAAAACAATATTGTTTTCTAAGCGTACTACCAATGGCATCATCTACAGCTTTCTGTATAAATGTCGTCAGCTCTGGAAGGGTACGATGGACAGAGGGATCCGGCTCAGGCTCAGGCTCAGGCTGAGGAGGAGAAGAAAAAACCACCAGCTTCCTAAAAACCTGCTTTGAACACAGTGTTGTGTGGGGAGTTTGCCTCATTTGTTGTCGCTCTAAGCTGCCAAAACTACGGAATTTTGAAACAAAACAAAACAAAACAAAAAAAAACATAAAAGCAAGAAATACGATTGAGGAACAGCTTGTTGGGG
Organism: Drosophila truncata; assembly: GCA_008042515.1. Lineage (NCBI taxonomy): Eukaryota > Metazoa > Arthropoda > Insecta > Diptera > Drosophilidae > Drosophila > Drosophila truncata. The sequence continues at coordinate 18,071 of VNJQ01007109.1, read as the reverse complement.
AGAGCGCGAGCCCGCTCTTTGGCACCCTGTTCTGTTCGTCCAGCATTAACTTAGTCATTAAAAATGATTTATATTATTAATTTTTGTTATTGAAACTAATTTATACAATTATTATTTACCTAATACGCCTAAGACTTATAAATTTCACAAAAACACATAATTTAACCGAGTGGTCTCTCATTTATGTGGAACTATGCTTTTTATACCCTTGCAGGGTATTATAATTTCAGTCAGAAGTTTGCAACGCAGGGAAGGAGACATCCCCGGCCCTATAAAGTATTATATTCTTGATCAGCATCAACAGCGGAGTCAATTTAGCCATGTCCGTCTGTCCGTCCGTTTGTCCGTCTGTCCTTCTGTCCGTCTTTCCGTTTCTAGGCAAACTAGTCCCTCAGTTTTGAAGCTATCTAAATGAAACTTTGCATGTAGTCTTATATATGCTCTCACTCCTACATAAGTCGGAAGGTGCCGGATCAGACAACTATATCTTATAGCTGCCATAGTAACGATCGAAAAAATGTTTGAAAAAAACTTATAACTTTGTGAGTTTTCAACATTTAACCACCAAATTTAGTATTTGGCCATTTATTATTATTTCAGAATTTCGTATTAAATTTCATGAAAATCGTACGACTATATCTTGTAGCTGCCATAGGAAAAATCGGGAACAGTAGAACCGATCGGTAAAATTTTTGAAAATAAATTATAACTTCGGTGTTTCTCAACATATTTTCATCAATCTTTAGATTTGGACACTTAATATTATTCCAGAATTTTGATTTAAATTTTATAACAATCGGACGACTATATCCTATAGCTGCCATAGGAACATCCGGGAAATAATAGAAAAAATCATATCTCGGTTGTTTCTTAACATATTTTCATCAAATTTGAGATTCGGCCATTCAATGTTATCTTAGAATTTCGTTTTAAATTACATAGCTCAATTGTAATCTGAAAGGGTATATAAACTTCGGTAAGCCGAAGCTAGCTTCCTTTCTTGTTTTTGGATCAATTTCCGAACTCCCAAAAGGACTACAAAATCCGAAATATGTAAAAAAAGGAAAAACAGTCTAGTTTATTTACGGATTACAAAAACAATTGACAATGTGAAATACTTCTACCACCACAGGATGCATACATATTTATATAACGACATACGGCGTTCGTTCGTCGTCTTACAGCTTACAGCTTCGCCTTGCTGCTGCTCTTGAGGTCCACATAGGCGCCCGAAATGACCTCCTTGCCGGTCTCCACCACTACGGTGCGGAAGTAGATGCGTGCTCCCTCCTGCCACATGTCCACGCGGAGGCTCTGGCCCGGAATGACGGGACCGGAGAAGCGCACCTTGACGGCCTTGAAAAGGGCCGGATTATTGTCGGCATACTGGGCGAGAACAGCGCGAACGGAGAAGCCCAGAGTGCAGAGGCCGTGCAGGATGGGGGTCTTGAAGCCGGCCAGCAGGGCCATTTGGGGATCGATGTGCAGGGGATTGCGATCGCCCGACAGGCGATAGAGCACGGCCTGATTCTCGCTCGTTGCGTATTGAATAGACGAATCCGGCTGGCGCTTAGGTGGCGGCAGCACCGGAACGACACCGGCAATGGGCTCCTTCTTGCCACCGAATTTTCCAGCACCGACAACAAAGGTGCTGCTCTGATTGCGGACCAGCAGGCGTCCGCTTTCGTCGAAGGACTCGGTGTTGGTCACGACCACGGCGCCGGAACCCTTGTCCATTACGTCGAACACTTGACCGCTGGTCACCAGTGTGCCGCTGGTGGGCAGATCGTCGACAATCTCCAGGTACTGCTCGCCGTGCAGGATGTTGGAGAAGTCCACCTGCTTGCCGGGCAGAGCCTTGCTCATCAGCTTGTCGGTGGACATGGCCAGCAGGAGGCCGGGCAGCACAAAGAACGATGGAATGGCGGCAAAGTCGCCGTCGTTCTCGTACAAGAAGCGCATATCCTGGGCATTCTTCACCGAAGCACCGATACCCAAGGCGTAGGTGATCAGCTCCTTGCTGTCGAACTCGAAGGTGTCCTCGACGGCCTCACCGCCGCCGGCCTTCAGCTTCTCGAGCACCTCCAGCAGAGTGCCGGACGCCTGACCGATGGCATCCAGGTGCTTGGCCTTGGACATATCCGTCACCTGCGACCATACGTTCTTCACGTACTCCGGGGTCACTGCCTCGTCGATGGATGGACGCAGGACGGCCCCCTTGCCGCGCACAGTGTGCACCTTGGTGGCCCAGCCGGCGGCGCTCTCGATGTAGCTACCTGCGAATGAAGGAGCTCGGTTAATTGGGGGTTCTCAAAGTACATTTTCTGACTCTAATCGCAGCGCGATAAGCCAAAGCAGCGCTAATCTTAGCAAAACACCGGAAAACGCAATGGGTTTGAACTTTAAAGCGTAAAGTGCACAATCTTCGAGAGAGAGATTAGCTTCACCACTCACCATTATCCTCGCAGGATTCGTGGCACAGGTAGGCCACCACGGGGGCAATGAGTTTCGGCTTGAGCTCGTTGAAGAGAATGTCGGGCAGGATGCCCTCGGTCATGCGGCTGGCGGCTGTGGGAATGATGACGTTGCACAGGACATTGTTGCGGGCGCCCTCGATGGCCACTGTGTTGGCCAGACCGACCAGGCCCATCTTGGCCGCAGAGTAGTTGGCCTGTCCAAAGTTGCCGTAGATGCCAGAGTTCGAGGACGTCATAATGATGCGCCCGTAGTTCTGTTTCTTCATGTATGGGAAGGCGGCCTGGGTGCACTTGAAGCTACCCTTCAGGTGGACATCGTGGACCAGATTCCAGTCCTGTTCGCTGGTCTTGGGCAGACTCTTGTCGCGCAGAATACCAGCGTTGTTAACCAGGATGTCGACGCGTCCAAAGGCATTCACGGCGGTCTCAATGACCTTTGCCCCGTCAATAACCGAGTTGTAGTCGGCCACCGCCTCGCCACCAGCGCGACGGATCTCCTCGACGACAATATCGGCGGCGCGCTGCGAGGCTCCCTCGCCGGAATGGGTGCCGCCCAGGTCGTTGACCACCACCTTGGCACCGCGCTCGGCCAGCAGCAATGCATATTCGCGGCCCAGGCCAGCGCCGGCTCCAGTCACCACCGCCACACGGCCGTCGTAACGCAGTTTTCCATCGGATGAGGACATGATTCAATTTGGTTTGGTCAGTTCTTCACCGCTCTCAGCTGTGGAATGGGAATGAGAACAGCGAATCAGTGGCAGGTCAGCTAAGGCCCAGCAATAGTTGAAATCCCAGCGTAATCTCGCCCCAGATATGGCTTATCGCCCAGCGCAAGTGAGCTGGAGAGAGAGAGGAGAGGTCCCCGAGAGCACACTGACTTGGCCCAAGTCCACGGTTCATGGTTCAGTTCGTGTGGTGGGCCAATGGTATTCGCACAGATACGGAATGTATCTTTCAGTATGCCGCCCCGCAAGAGATCGGTGGAAGCGGTGGAAGTGTTCCGACTTACAGGTCTTAGAGAGAGTATCTTCTATCTTCTGGTTTATGGGTTGGGATGGTCTTCCAGCCCGCAAAGATTAGCCCGTGCCGTGCCGTGCCGTTTCGCAGAGGTACAAAGTGCATTAAACTTTGGCCAGATAAGCCTGTTTGCAAGCGGATCCGATCCGAGCCAGCTATGGGACCGTGGCTCCAGCACTTCAAAATACCACATTTGAAGAAACGAAGCGGAAACCCAAGTCGGAGTTTGTATGCCCTTCCGGTTCTATCGTAATAAAAGTTGATAACCTTAAAATATATTTACTGTTATCAACTAATATCTGCTGCAGTTATAGGTATAAATGTTGAAATGCAAATATAGCAAGCAAGATCGGCGATTCGGATGACGTTTTAAAAAATGGATTTGCAAATTTTTCTTAAAAAGTGTAATACTTTCTGAAAGAGTATACAAAAAGTGTCATTGGTAAAGAACTTGGGAAAACGCTTCAGCTGTGACTCAAATGTGGTTGAAAACTTGTCTATTTAAATATTGTTTGTTTTGTCATTTTGATGGGTTAATAAACCATTTCCGTCTTGTAAATCATATATATTATTAATAAGCAACAATAACAAAAATTTACCGATTTTGTTTAATTTTATTTTATTACCGAAGAGTATAGAACTAAGCTGTGTTTTATGGCGAGTTTCAGCAGTTGAACCTGCAATGCTCGATTCTATTTCCAATCTGGCCGCCCCGAGGCCTGCTTGCTATTTGGCTAGGGTGCATGGGTTCGAGTCCCGGCTAGATTTAAATTTTTTCTTTTTTTTATTATTTGTATTTGCTTTAAGACTTATTTAACTAAGGGAATGCATTTAAAAAAAATTGATTTATTATAAAATAAAAAATACACGATAAAAAAAAGCCCTTCGAACCATTTAACCCTCGATTGAACCCTTGAACCCGGGATCAAACCATTGAGCCCTTGATCGAACAATTTTTCCCTCTTTCCCTCTTCTCCCTTGCCAACAAGCTGTAGTTCAAACAGTGGCCGCTTGATGGCGATTCATGTTCTTATCATCCTTTCAAAATGTGTTTTAAAATATGTTTTAACAGTGAAGGAGTTATTTTCGACACCATAAACCCTATATATTCTTGATCAGCATAAACAGGGGAGTCGATCTGGCCATGTTCTGAAATTTTAAATAACAAATTACAAAATTGAAATATCGTAATTTGGCTAAAAATTTGGAAAGCAAAGCTGTGTTTGTTTGTGTTTTTTTTCGCCATGTTCTAAAAAAACTATTATTGGAATTTTTTCAAAACTGGGAAAAATTAAAAATTAAATGTTTTTTAAATTAAAGTTTTAAGGAAATCACAGCAATGCTTTCCGAATTGAAATTCTTGTATTATTGGCCAAGTTATGGTATTTTAATTTGTTAATTTTAAAATTTAAATTAATAAAAACTAAGCTTTCGAAATTGAAATTAATTTAAAAAAGGAAGATAATAATAAATAAAATAGTGAAGCTTATCATAAAAATATACAATAGGTGCTCGAAAATATTCACCATTTTTTCTGTACATACATAAAGAGTAAAGTTTTTGGTTAACTAAATATTTATAAAAAAATGTATAAATTTATTTTTCAGTAAATTTTATTTTAAATAAGCATTTTAAAAATTTTTAATATTTTCTTTAATTACTTTATATTTATTTGTTATTTTAATTTAATTTTAATTTAAAAGTTCTAAACGATTAAATATTTTATTTATTAAGATTATACCTTTAATATCAAATTAATATTGAATTTAAAAATATTAAATGCATTTAAATTGAAATAAAATAAATAGATTAATGAAAATATTTCCTAGGAAGTTGAAAATTAAATTTAAATATAAATGTAAAAGTTTCGTTGATTTTGTTTATTATTTAAGCATTCCAAACCATCCGTGGAGAGGTGTACGTACTGCATATAATATGCATCCGACTTTCCCAAGCGACACAATGTGCAGTGGGAAATCGTTGCCGGGAGCGGTATTGGTCAGCGAAGTGTGAAATGTCAACCAGATGCAGATCCGCCATTCCGGGCGGCACGACACACCCAAAATAGATTCTAGACTGCATTCAGTCTACTCAAAAAAAAAAAGGGGGAGTACTTGGGCAGTCCTCAAAGTTCAAGTCGCTGGAGTAAAGCTTATTTAATTTAATATTTTCCCTATGATTTACGATTTTCGATTTTCTTTTATTTTATTTATAAAATCACTTAAAAATAATATTCCAATTTATTTCCGTGCAGATGGAGTTGGGGAGCCCATTCTTGCGGTTGACTGCTCCAATGGAATGACCAACAAAGCGTCCAGCACAATGGGCTTTAGAGTTCAACTCACCATGTCGCCGCTTCATTGTGCCCTGCAACTGCCCAACCTGTGGACGACAGCGTTTTGCAGCGATTAGTGAGCCAGTTCCACCTGGTGCCCCAACGGGATCGGTTGTTCAACGTTGCTAAATTCACCCACCAGCCAAGCCAGCACCATGTCCAAGGACAAGTTCACAGCCGCAGTGATGATGCTGTCTCTGCTGGCGACCTGTGCATCTGCAGACCCCAGCTTCGAGGATATGGATCGCAGTCCGAACCTGGGAGCTGAGGATGTGTCGGGCGCAGGATCTCAACTGGATGCGAGTAAGCCGCAGCTGTTAAAGTTCCAAAAGCCACTCGGTGGCTACTCGGACTATGAGTACTACCTGGGACCGAGGCGCACAGGTGATTCCTATAATCCGGATAACGAGCTGGGCGGCGCCTCGGCCACCTCGGCCCTCAAGATTCACGGTGAAGGCAATTTGGCCTCCCTAAATCGGCCGGTCAATAATGGCAATAATGCCCACAAACCGGTGTCCTGGTATGGTGTATACACCGACAAGCCCATGTATCCCTCCAGATCGTATGATCCCTATATACGCCGCTACGACAGGTAAGCCAGAATCGATAGATTCCCCTCTTAACTTCTCCGAGAATCGAAATAAAATCGATATATTTACAGATTCGATGAGCAGTACCATCGCTCGTATCCGCAGTACTTTGAGGATATGTACATGCACCGCTCCCGGTTCGATCCGTATGATAGCTATAGTCCCCGGGTGCCGCAGTATCCGGATCCGTATGTCATGTATCCCGACCGATATCTGGACACACCCTCGGCCCGGGATTATGTGAAATCCAGGCGTGCCTATATCGATGATCCCATGGCGCTGCCCGATTCGTATAGGAACAGCAAGTACGAGTCCGCAAAGCTGCCCGACCTGGCGCCGCCTCCGGTCCGGAATGAACGGATTGTGTACTATGCCCACCTGCCGGAGATTGTCCGGACACCCTATGACCTGGCGGCACGTCCGGAGGAGCGCAACTCGGCCGCTTTGACGATGGCGAATGCTCCCTACAAGCCGAACAAGAAGAAAGTCAAGGCCAGTGCTAACAGGACCAACAATGCTACAAACTATAAGATAACGTTGTAGTACGAATTTAGAAATTAATTAATTATTACTATATCTTTTTTTTTTATATCAATACAGTTGAATTATAGGAGTTGGATTAGTTCTTATTTTCGCACATTGAATTATTTTATATTTTATTATTAAATTACTAAGGCACATTTCGGGATATATATTTATTCATATCATTATTCACATCGGGTTCAAATATTTATTAAATACCATGTTTTGGTTTATAAACCAAATTGAAAATCTTTATTTCTTGTAAGTTTTGGAGATTTTTAGGCGTTTTGGCTAACAATTTTAACTATATACTATTTTTTGTAAGGAACCAAATAAAAGTTTTTTTTTTAGACTTAAATCTTAAATTTATTCTTTTATTTAAAATAAAAAACATTCATATAAAGTGGTTTAATGAACACAGAAATATATTAATTGAAATACTGTATTTAAATATGGTTTAATAAACAGAAAATATTTTTTTTTCGTTTAAATAACTTTAATTTAAATTGAAAAATTTATGTATAACATGTTTTCGCTTTCTATCCTCACTGTTAAAGTCACTGTTACCTATCTGACTGTAAAATATATATTCCTGATATATGGTTGATGCTCCTGTATTTTGTATTTTGTTTATTGTTTGTTTGTTTATTTTATTTTCGAGCCGAAAAAGCCTTGACAGGAAGTCCGTATCCCTGTTAATTTTAGCTCCAGCCAAACTTTAACAGACACAATAGGAACAAGTCCTTATTTTTTATGTTTGGTTTTATTCTTTTCTAAAAAATCAAAACCAGTCTTCATGAATTCAAAATGTATAATAATTTAATTAAATTATAAATGTACTTTAAAAGTGGAAAATAAGTAAAGAATATAGCGTTAAATTACTTAAACATTCATAACATTTATTAAAGAAAATTAAAGTAATAACTTAATAAAATACCTTAATTTTCACATGCAACATTCCCAAGAAAACATCTATCTATAAAGCAAATGCATGGGAATTTGTAATGGATATTTGTAGTTCCTTCGAAATCCTTAGCTAGTAGCCTGTTTCATCGGCTGGAACTCCCCAGAGTCTCGTTAATTACGCAACGCCATTACTTTGACTTTCGCCCAGAATGGCAGTTGGACTTGGGGATATTAAAGTTTGCGATTTCTGCAATTTAACTTTCTCGCTGGCTGTGCAAGAAACAAGGGCATTCGTAATTATGTGCACACATCCAACATATGCGGGTGCTGCTGCTGCTGCTGCTGCTGCTGGATGGAAGGTCCACGAGGCCATTCATCCTGGGAGCTTTATGTGTGCTTGGGTCCTGGCTCTCCACATCATTGTGACACAGGAGCAGGGCAGAGCAGAGCAGCGGAGGAGCTATTATGGAGACCAACGCCAGCGACAACAAATACTTCAGTAATGCATGGACACGTACGGCTAATTAATGTGTTTTTTTGTTTGCTACATTTGTCAGAGTGACTCCGGCGATGTAATTACCAATGTGATGAAGCTTGTACATACCAACAATGTGACACTTCACTATATAGTCATGATCTGTAGCGTCTATCTGAGCTATTTTTTAATATATTTGAAAACAAAGTTAGGATGAGAATGTTCTTGAAAACTAAAGTTTTGCATTCAAAAATGTATTAGTATTAAGAGAAAATATCGATATTTTGTATTATTTTATGCAAAGGTCGATATTTGTATAATCGATACTGAACTTTGCTATTTATGATTATAAATCTATATTCTGTTGAATATATCGAACCAATATAATAAGAAAAGTATACAATAATAATATAATTGACGAAAATATTGATATATTAGTATCGAATGCGTTATTTTTCGATATATAGATAAACTTGACGATATTTTCGATATTTTTTATATTTAACTTTCACGTTTTATTAACATTCCTAGTATATAAAACCTCTAGAAAGTGTACAAGTATTGTAATCCCATAATTATTTAAACAATAAATGGATGGGTTAATAAATTTTTAAAAAATAATATAGCCTTTGCTTTAGGAAATTCTTAATTATAAAGTTGTACTAAGCCAAAGATCGTCTTATGTAGAGTATTCACTAATCGATGCGGCAGAAAGCCTCTACTTTTTGGCTATTTTACGAGCTGTGCTTCGGTTGTCCTTTCTGTTTGGCATTTCCGTGTTATTACTCACAACTTGACACAGGCATTTTCACAGGTCACAGCCACGCTCTCATGCACACACATCCTTGGGCTCGGACTTGGGCTCGACAGCTCCGGCAATTGCCTTGTGGGACATTTTGCATGACGATGCGAAGGTCCTGCGACGGTCCTGCGACGGTCCTGCGACGGAATGAGTGGATGGGTGGCAACCTAATGAACGCGTTCCGCCTACCCAATGAACGGAAATGGGCGAGAGACATACAAACGACAGGAGGCTACACAGCAGATGTTAACGAAATAGATACAGCAATTATTAAAGGATATTCATTGTATGATATATCTTGTGTTTTGATAAAGAATTTAAGGATACTTGTTTTTTATCTTTTTTTATATTGTGTTTTGTGGTAAAGGCAATATAAAGTATAAGACAAGTAACGCCATAACATGATTTGATTTGATTTATTTATTATCCTAACGCTATGAGTTTATCACTCTTAAATTATTGAATAATGATGCATAAATTATAACAAAAATCTTTAATATTAACAACATGTTTTGTGGATGTTAATATTTTGTAAAAATAAAAGAGAAAGACGCCGTCTAATGTAGGTTCTCAAGCATTCTAGATCTGTCTGTCTGCATACTTTCACCTTGTTTCTTTGCTATTTTCCTTCTTTCTTTTTTTAAATATTTTTAAACTTTCTTTTTCTTTCTTTATAATTTTCATGATATTAAAAAAATAGCTTAAATGTATCAATTTAAGTGCTTGAGCGTTACGTATCTTACTTTTAATATAATCTTTACTATCCAAAAATACCTCATTCATTGCTAATCTATTGACCTCGCCTGTGGGCCATTTGTCTGCTCTCAGCGGATCTCGGTTTCGCTTCGGTTTCGGCAAAAGAAAAACAATAACAATGATGCACGCGAGATACTTAACAAACTTTTGCGCTGGGCGGCTTCATAATTAGAATCATTGAAATAGCCATTCACCGTTCATTTGCCCTGACAGGGCACGGTTCAGGATGCTCTGGCCAAATTGTCCCTGCACCTTGGGGTCCATTCCGTTGGATGGCTGGATGGCACGACATACTCGCATGTCCGTCCGTCCGTCCGTCCGTCCGTCCGTCCGTCCCAGAATCCGGCTTGGAGGTGTTGTGGCAAATGAGAAAACAATGCCCGAATAACGACTCTCCGATGTGCATTAAAAGATTTATTTCTTTGCGAATAAATGAAGTTTTTCTTTATGGGGGCCCGCCCGTCTCGCTAGCCTTTCCGCATCGCTGCCGTTGCCGCTTCCGCCATGGCATAGCATTCGGTATCCGGGAACTCACCTCATGGAGTAGGCGTATATTGATGGGACATAAAGTACGGACCCGGGACACGGACACCGGACCCCGACCCGGAGCTGAAGCATTTCTTTTGCGAAGTGTTTTCTGCGTAATCGCCGAGTAGTAGTTAAATTCGTCCTAGTTACTTTTGGGGGTAATGCCTTTTGTCCATTCACACACGTCAACAAATCACCGCAAATTTATTTGTCTGAACCGCGCAGACATGCACGTGCAGTAATTAGGGAAAGAAACAATGGTATAGCCGGAATGGAGGATGGGGATGAGGTCCTTAAAAGTAACAGTCCCTATTAGAGTGTCAACGCTGGAGTATTCCGTTCCAGGATTTTTATTGCCGCAGGAACCTTAAACAGTCCAGGGAAATGGTTAGCTACAAAAGGATATCTGTACGTGGTTGATGCTGATCAATAACATATATTTAGAGTTTTTAGAGCATAACAAAAGTCGGAGAAAATTATAATAGCCTGGAAAAGGATTTTAAATTGTTGTATTACTATTTACATTTATTTTATTTATTATGTATTTTTTATTTAATCAAATTAGAAATATAAGATACAAGCTATAAGCGAGAGAGCCATTTTAGGACAATACGATACTCTTTTGTGGTTATCAATATTGACATTTGCAAGCCATTTGTAAATTTGTAATAACAAAACTAAATACCACCGAATCTTAATGAAACTCAACCCATGAAATTGAAATTTAAGGTATTTAAATTGAAGGTATTTAAATTTAAGGTATTTAATAAATATTGTTTGAATTTAATATGAAGCGAATTTTAATATCATATATCATATTTTGTATATACATATCTCCAGCTTGTTTTGATTTTCTTTTTACCAGAAAAAGTAGATTCTGAATTATCCAATTATCGCTTAAACATTTTAAGTAGATCCAAAAAACAGAGATATTCTAAATAATACCCGATTACTTTTTAAAAATCTAATAAGTATCCTTGTACAAGTTAATCATAAAAGGATCCAAATTAGCTTGAATTTGAATGAAAGATCAGCGGACTTAGTCAGCATGTGGGATTAGAACTTACTCTCTCTTTTTTAAGTCTTTTAAATACCATTCTTCATCTTTAGGTAATATTATTATCATTTTTAAAGTTATTATTGATTGAATTTTCATCTGCAAATTTTTTGGGGGTGTCACTGGTACACCATGGAATTTTCAAAGTCCTTTAATTGTTCAGTCATAGCTTGCTTTTATTTAGGGAATTTAATTAAGTTTTTTAATAAAATTTAAAGGACATACATTCACTGAAACTATTCATTATTTTGTTCATTTGTTCATGTGTTCATTTTGTTAGTTCATTTATTGTTCATTGTTCATTTACTCATTTGTTCACTTTGCTGTTCTTTTGCCGAGTCTTTCACCTGCTTTAGGTGTTTCACAAGACATTCATACACTCCCTATAGCTCATTAATATTTTCCGCATGATGAATTTATCCTTGGGGCAAGGCAAGCAGTCGAAGATAATACTTCTCGATGAATAACTACTCAATTATTCGTATTTGTAATTACCAGTTTGGCAGCAAGGAGTCTGTGTCCTGGTAACAATGTCTTGGCATACATAAAATGTGTGGTGGACCTCTGTGATTCCGTGTGGATTCGTTGGGTTGAAGTTCGTGCGATGGGCAAATGCAAAACCTATAAATCTTTATCCAGTCCGCATTATTGATTGGCATTGGCCAGAGCCGGGTCTGTCCCGGACAGGGCCCGAACAGCCCGAACAGGGCTGGGACACGCAAATGGACATATGTTGGGCGATATTACGAATATTCATGCAGGGAAACGGACAATAATGTCAAATGTGCGGGGCGTGTTGTGGCCATCGCAGAACCACACCACACCACACCACACCCTGCCCCAGAGATGGCAGATTGCCACCCTAGAAAGCAACTTGTTCGACCAGGCCAGGCCAGGCCGTCCAATAATAGGATAAATAAATAATTCAAATAAATAACGCTGAAATAAAATCAAATGCAATGACGAATTATGATGGTAAGGATGTGGCAGAGTGCCTTGTTGTTTGGTCTTGTGTCACGAATGATTGGGGAGCTCGTAAATCACCGACAACAGGGCAGATCGCACCCCTTGGGCCCTGATTAGAGGCAGCAAAGAAGCAAGGACGAAGGACACGATAGATAGGAGAATGAGTAGAGCCACCAGCCACCAGCTCCCGGTTCCCCTGTTCCCCTGTTCCCCTGTACCCTTGTTCCCCCTTCCCCTTGGGCCACTCAAGTGTCAAGTGCCAAGGGCATTCAGAATAAACAATACGAGCACACACACACACACATGTATTCAAGGATATGTATCTTGTATCCCTCTGTTTTGTCATAAATATTAAACGAACTTATCTTTCTCCCGCTCGTCTCTCAGCGAGAAAAATTTATCATTTGACTCAAGTTTGTTAATTATTTATGTTATACCCATGGCCTCATATTTCTGCTCTTCTGCAGCTGTGATTTATGTCCCAAAACTATCGCAGTAGCAGGACTTTGTGGACTTGCTTTACATGTGACATTTCCTGACATGTCCTGCTTCCTTCGTGCTGCACCTACACACACACACATCCTATATTTCATATTCCATATCCCATATCCCATATGCAAACTGATTTATTGCTAAGCCATTTCTCCAGAAGGGGGAGAGACAGACTCTCTCCCTTAGGAGCTCTTTCGAAATTGTACTCTTTTTCTCTTTTTTTCCTATAAATAATTAAGTATTGGTCATATTTTGGACTGGACATTAATTAATTCGACATTCGGTAGCTCTATGTCCTATTCGTTGGTCTTCCGTCGAAGTCGTTAGTCAGATTCGATTCGGTTTTGGGCTCTCGATCCCGATTCCCTGTGTGTGAAGTGCAATAAAGTCGAATTTAATTGCCCGTTTGAAATGAGCAAACTTAATGGACAATGACTCATTAACACTGACACGTCAAAGAATAATGGCGTGTCTGGCGATGTTTGCCGAAAAAGGCAAGCGGAAAGGCGGAAATTGAAATAACGCTTCCTGCGAAAATGGGACGATTGGCGATGGCGACGCACCATGAAACACGTCCATGTCCATGACAAAAGCTCGCCTCGCACATTGGCACATCAAAAGAATGGCACACACACTCACACCCACACACCCCCACACACACCCCACACTCCACATAACCCCCCCAAAAACATACTGGGCACAAAAAAAAAGCAATTAAGGACGTTGAAAGCAATCTTAAGCGCTGCTGACGGTGACAGTAAGAACGAGGGAAGAAGAACGCGAGGGGAGTGCGATCCATGTGAACTCTGATGTCTGCCAAGTGGAAGCCCTCGAGGATGTGACATGAAATGCTTATCAGCTGGCACAGGCACAACGCTCCAAAACACTTTGAAAAATGTCCTCGATTAACCTTGGCAAGGACCCACTTTCTCAATGTTTTCCAGTTAACATTTATCGAGTAGACAAACGATTCAGTTAGTTTTGTATTCTTTTTCCATGACATAGATTGTTAAATAATTAGTAAATTTAACCCTCACTGCATTACAGTTTCTCCTGTTAAGAAGTTCCTGTTAAGAATTTCTTAAGTTAACTTCTTTAAGTTCCTGTTAAGAAGTTTTTCTTGGGTTTATCGTTTCTATATGACAGCTTAAAGTTCTTGGTAAGATATATTTGTTGTTTACAGTTTCAATATGAAAGCTAACATTAACAAGAAGCAGGACTGCCTGTCAAAATACTGCAGATCGATAAAGTTTAGTTAGGAAATGTATGTTCCTAACAGAAGGCGGGGGTACCTGTCAACTCTTTTGCGGATAGAAAATACAAATTCTAATTTTAGGAACCCAATTGAAGAAGAATATTGGTATTTAAAGCTTCTTTGAGCAGATTTTGTTAGCGCTTGACAGCACTATTGGGTGCTGAAGAGCCTCCGTTAGTCTTTTTCGTTAGGATAAATTACAGCTTTATAGAAAAAGTATTTGATTTTTGGCAATTGTATCAGGTAATTAATTTTTTTGTTACTTAGCTATCACAAAGTTTAACAGTAACTTTAATAAGATTTAATTTAATGTAAAACTTTCCCAGTAAATAGCAACTTTTTCTTCCAGTGCAATCGAGTACTTTTGAGAAGCAAACCAAACCACCCACCCAACCACTCACTCAAGACGGTACGCCTAGGAAATTAGTTTTCCCACAGATAAAACTCCGTGTGTGTCAATTAAGCAGGCAATGGACAAGGGCCAACCCATCCGCATCCGCATCAGCATCAGCATCAGCATCAGCATCAGCATCCTCATTCTCCTCCTTATTCGCATCGAATGAGTTTGATCAGAATGTGGCCGGCGTATGGCTCTTTAAATGTTTCCACTCACTCCTACTCCCTGAATTAGCCAGGACGTGGGCACAGTTTGGCCGGGTTTGTTTGTCCACAAAATTATTGGGCAGCCATCGACGACGACGACGGCGACTAATGAATAATGCCTGATTTTGGCTTCATTGTGCCTGCGGGCATCATCTGCCGCTGTCCATATCAATGAGGCTGAGGCTCCCCCCCCCAAGTGGCTGGAATTGGTCAAGACAAGTGGCCAAGATTCGGATTCTCGGCGACCTTTTGCGCATTTCAGCATCGTTGCTGGCCTTTCAACACTGCTCTGGCCACGTTTAATTGCATTGCCATAAAAACTAACGCGCAATTAGTTATACTATAGTCCCTCGATCTAATGTCCAGACTCTGGATTTGTGTCACTGCTGAAAGTCAGATCAGTAAATCAGAGCCTGAGTTGAATAATTTGTATTTTTACATTCGTTGAACCAACAAAAGAGGGAATTAGCATTTTCAGTGTTGGTAAATGCATCATAAATAAGATGCGTAACGCCTTACATCTTGCAACTCTGTTGACAGGGGCTGCAAAGCTAAAAAAAAGAACAAACTTTTGAAGAACTAAACCATATTCTAGGTGGTTTCCTATCTCTTTGCCAAATGTGACAAAAGTTTTATCATTTTTTTGTTCTGTTTTTTACTGACCGGAAGGTCTGTTTTTCGACTCCGATATCCCCCCGACAAATGGGTCAGAGGTTAACTGGCAAAACGCCCCAGCTGAAGGGTCAAATGAAACCCACCGGAACCGAGTCAGGATAAGGAAATTCTCCACAAGGCAAAACAATACAAATCCGCCCCCCACCCCCATATTTTCCCTTTTTTTTTCCACCGCCATGTCCTCACTTTTGTTTTTCCTTTGAATTTTTCATAAGGCCAACACAGAAGCGAATTTTGTGGACATTAAAATGCCACAAAACGTTTTATAGTAATTTTTCATCTTTTCGACGGTCCACGATGGTCCGGAGTCGACACCCCGGGAGCAGGCCACAACATCTCTGCCGGAGATTCTAGATTGGGGATGGTATGGGGATGTTCGCTGACTGCTGACTGGAAGGAGTTAGGAGGTGAGCAGGGTTCCACCACGCCCGTAGCCGGAGGAGAGCTGTCGACGTTTATGTTGATCTCACGCAGCGAAGTAACACGGCGCGCACACGCATCCGCTGATACATTTTTATCTTTGTATGACAAGTTAATAATGTGCCAGTCCAGGCGCCATCTCCTTCGACGTCCTGTCGTCCTTTCGTCCTGGACACAGGGCGGGGTAGATTCACATCAGCATCCCGGGTCCTGGTTTATTTTTCTTATTGAAATTTCGCTGCCGCTGTTGCGCCCGTAGGTAAAGTAAAGTAAAGTATTTTCGTGGAGTTTTAACGGATTTATTGTGATTTTTGGGTCACGTGTCTGTTGAGGAATTTGTTCAGCCTCTTCCGCTGATAATTGCTTTTCATTTGATTCATTCCGGGGCCCAGACCGGGGGATGTAAATTGGCCCAGTCGAAGCATCTCGCTCATCTTTGATGTTTGATGCACAAACATGTTTATTTTTATTAAAAAAACAAAAAGAAACAATGAATCATGAACAAGAATCTGATGACGAGCGCTAATTTGAAAACCAATAAGTTATGATTTCCAATTTAGTGACAATAAAGGGGCTTTTAGATAAATATTTTGAGAATTAATAAAGCAGAAAGCTTTCAATATGGTATGGTATCGATATTTAAAGCAAAAGCCTATGCATAAATCAATATTTTTAAATGTAATTAATCGATATTCTGTTTGATGTATAAAACTATCAATAAATGTGTAAAAGAAGAGCTGTAACTCTAAGTTAAGCTTAACAGCTTTTAAAAATTGTAACTTTTTTTAAATTAGAATTTAAAATGATTATAAAATAAATATATTTTATCGATAACATTCAATGCTTTCACCCTCGATATACAACCCTAATCAGTATCGATTTTTGCAAATCAATATTTTTAAATGTAATTAATCGATATTCTGTTTGATCTATAAAACTATCAATAAATGTGTAAAAGAAGAGCTGTAACTCTAAGTTAAGCTAACCAGCTTTGTAACTTTTTAACATTATAATTTAAAATGATTCTAAATATTTTATCGATAACATTTAATGCGATCACCCTCGATATACAACCCTAATCAGTATCGATTTTCGCAAATCAATATTTCTAAATGTAATTAATCGATATTCTGTTTAATGTATAAAACTATCAATAAATGTGCCAAAGAAGAGCTGTAACTCTAAGTTAAGCTTAACAGCTTTAAAAAATTGTAACTTTTTTAAATTAGAATTTAAAATGATTATAAAATAAATATATTTTATCGATAACATTCAATGCTTTCACCCTCGATATACAACCCTAATCAGTATCGATTTTTGCAAATCAATATTTTTAAATGTAATTAATCGATATTCTGTTTGATCTATAAAACTATCAATAAATGTGTAAAAGAAGAGCTGTAACTCTAAGTTAAGCTAACCAGCTTTGTAACTTTTTAACATTATAATTTAAAATGATTCTAAATATTTTATCGATAACATTTAATGCGATCACCCTCGATATACAACCCTAATCAGTATCGATTTTCGCAAATCAATATTTCTAAATGTAATTAATCGATATTCTGTTTAATGTATAAAACTATCAATAAATGTGCCAAAGAAGAGCTGTAACTCTAAGTTAAGCTTAACAGCTTTAAAAAATTGTAACTTTTTTAAATTAGAATTTAAAATGATTATAAAATAAATATATTTTATCGATAACATTCAATGCTTTCACCCTCGATATACAACCCTAATCAGTATCGATTTTTGCAAATCAATATTTTTAAATGTAATTAATCGATATTCTGTTTGATCTATAAAACTATCAATAAATGTGTAAAAGAAGAGCTGTAACTCTAAGTTAAGCTAACCAGCTTTGTAACTTTTTAACATTATAATTTAAAATGATTCTAAATATTTTATCGATAACATTTAATGCGATCACCCTCGATATACAACCCTAATCAGTATCGATTTTCGCAAATCAATATTTCTAAATGTAATTAATCGATATTCTGTTTAATGTATAAAACTATCAATAAATGTGCCAAAGAAGAGCTGTAACTCTAAGTTAAGCTTAACAGCTTTAAAAAATTGTAACTTTTTTAAATTAGAATTTAAAATGATTATAAAATAAATATATTTTATCGATAACATTCAATGCTTTCACCCTCGATATACAACCCTAATCAGTATCGATTTTTGCAAAT